>SCDY01000935.1:0-41121 GCA_004143825.1 Drosophila micromelanica | reverse complement strand
GGGTCGGAGATGCCTCCTTCTACCTGTTACATACATTTCAACAAAACCATAATACCCTGTTTCACCCATTTTCAATGGGTTCAGGGTATAAAAACTGAATGGAAAATAAATGCATCCTTCGAATATTTATAAAACTGATTTTTATTTTATTTTTTGTTTTCAAGAAATAAATAATTTGTTGTTAATCTGCTTTGCATTTTGTGTACGCAGGGTATTCGGCAGTCGTGTCATCTAAATGCGCTTGGCTGGCATTGTGTTTGCGTCTTTTCAATATAAAACAATGGGTAAATGAAAACAGCTGCAACCACATCCAGAACAACAGAGCTATCACAAAAGACGGTTTAAGTAATGGGGTCAAAGTTCATGACACCACAACGACGCCACAACATAACTCAACACAGTTGCAACAATCGTATAAAGTGAGCAACAAACGTTTAATTTACATACTCCAACACAAAATATATGCAAATTGAATTGGCCAAGTTAGAAAACCAACCAAAGTAAATCTATCAATAGGATATGTGTATGTTTTTGACAGAAACTTGAGACATAAACTTTTCATAACTTTTTCTCTGACACTTTTTTTTTGGTTTGAACAGTCGAAAACGTGACCTGAAACCAAACATTAGCCCATTGGCCAGGTGGGGGCATCCAGGGCCGGCATATGGCGCCCCACCTGGCTGGTCACGCAACCCAGAAGCAAAGGGCCAAAATGCAAATTATTGTGCGCGGTAAGCGAAATACAACAAAAATTGAAATAAACAGGGGGAAAAAAAAACAACATTATGACCCAGGCGCAGCATTGACTTTGGCTAAAGCCCAATGCCTAATTTTTGTTACCGGCCCGCCTGCCCGTGACTTCTGGCATGACCTTCGGACAGGAAAGGGTAGGCCCGCAGAACCCAGAACCAGCACGAGGCACGTAAGTACATAATACAGAAATCTGAGTGGCAACAACAGCGCACACACCATGGACATTACTTACATTATTCGCAGTTATTGATTTTATAACAGCAGCTGCAGGAAATGCATTAAGTTCAGTTCAACAGCGTATTTTGATCACTGATAAATTTATAATGCCAATTTATGCCATTGAACAACGGACACAATTATTTACCAATATTACTATTTAAAGTACAGCATATAGCCTGGGAATTTTATTTTTGTAAAAAGTTTTTAAGAGCCTAACGTTTTAAGCTCAACAATATTTAAATAACACCGGGATACATAAAATTTAGTCAAGGAAATGAAGTTGACAAAATTTATAAGTACATGCATTTCGTTTATGCTTTATAGATGCATTTATAATTTTGTGTTAAAATAAGATTCACACACTTTATCACATAGCTGCAGGAAACTTATTGGACATTGGTACTGTGTGTATATGAAAAAATCTTATTTTCTATATTCAAGATATTCTTCCCAAGCATACAAATTTAATTAGTTAATTTGGCTGCCAATAATGTTGTTTTACAAAATAAAAATCGAATTGATCTGATTATGATTACTCATAAGCATTATGTGTTAATTCTTGTAGAGTCTTAAAATTGTTTTTATTTAGGCCGCATATGGTGTACTTGTAAAAAATATGACTAAGCAGTCAGCAGCTGTTTAATAGTCAATTATTGATTAATAAAATCATTTTCAGTTAAGTGCAATATTTTGTTGCACACTAGCAATTAAATATTATATGAATGCAATGTGCCAGATTTCTTTGAGTATGTAATTGAACTGAATGAATCGAAGGAATAAAGCTCAATTAATGCCTTAGCCATGTATGCCATCATATTTAAAGCATATTTCTAATGCTATAAGTGTAGGTTCTTAAATGTCAGCTCTATTAAAGGTCAGCGTATAAAACGCTGTGTTTAAGGCACAATTAAATAAATTATCAAGAAATCGCTGTTGACCGCCAAGGGTACTGTCGAGCTATCTGATAAGTATAATAATAACTGGAAGTGTGTGCGTGTGTGTGTGTGTAAAAGCATTTCGAGTAAATGCATTGTATAATGTGACATTAAAGACAATTATTTTCAGATTAGCAGCAGTAGAAGTGGTGCGCGCTTACAGTGGCTCCCAGATGTATGCTATAGTAAATGGTCGTTGGCTAATTGCACACGTATTTGTGAGATTTTGTGACAGATGTGCGAATGTGTGTGTGTGTGTGTGTGTGTGTATGCATTATATAGCAAAGTCCACTTATTGATTTTGTTTAGCGCTTAAATTGTCTCATTGGGGATTATCTGTTCAGCTTTGACCTTTTAAAATAGCTATATACGCTATATACAATATATAAATATATATACATATATATATGTATGTATATGTATGTGTATTTATGTATAGCACTCAGCCTTGATTTGTCAAATTCGGTCCATAAATCGAGAGTCTGGCTTGGCAGTTGGGGTACTTCTGACTACTCTCTGAACCGCAGAGCCCGCAATTACATAAAAGCTGCTGCGGCAGGCCCTTGATCTTAATAACAACAGCTCCCTGCACAGATTTTGCGGTTGGGCCTAAAAACAACAACAACAACAACAACAACAACAACAATAACGAAAACGAAAAAAAAGAGGAAATAAATGCAATTTGATGTTTATGCACTTCGTTGCAGCTGCCACAGACGCGGACACCGCGGCACCGGCTGAGCTATCGCACCCCCTCACCCGCCCTCTCCACCCCCCGCCCAGCAAGTGGCCAAACCTTGACTTGTCTCGCGCTGATGCTGAAAATAGTCCACACAGCACACACACACACACATACACGCCCTAACACAAGTATCGTTTATATATATAGTATATATGTTTTATTACGACACTTTTCAAGCCGCGTTGTTTTGAGCTGCTTTTTTTTTTGTTTTTTGTTTTTGTGTGACTTTACACGGCCAGTGCTGTAAAGTGTTTTACGAGTAGCGCAAAAAAGCCAACAAGAGATGGAAATGAAATTGGAGACGGAAACTGCAGGTGGGCTTCTGTTTTTGTGACTGCTGCATTTGTCTGTATTAATTTGCAACAGAGCGAACTTCAACGTATGTGTGTGTGTGTGTGTGTATAAATATTTGATGTGCATATCCTTTAAATATTTATGCAACTTGCATAACAACACAATATGCACAACGAATCCTGCGCATACAATGTAAATATGTATGTATATATATTGTATTTAAATCAGGTGTTTATATTCATATACTATAGTTTAGCTGCAAGTAATCAGATGTACAGATTCATGCGTGCATTTGGCTGTAAGTGTCACGAATAGTTGGAACTTGACGCTCGTTAAAGCCAAACTGTTTACTGGCTTAAGCCCAGCACGTAGTCGAGCGTATAAATAATAAAATAAATACCTAAATATACATATGTATATACATAAGTAAGTTGGCGCATATTAAGTATGTTTGTTGAGTGTTTTTTTGCACTGGTTACGGCCAACTGGTCGATATGCCGCATTTTCTGTGTCATTTTTAACTGCAGATTACCCTGACCCACAGCCAACTTTATAGTCCTAGTATAAGCGCAATTAAAAATCATTTTATGATGCTCATTACAAATGTAAATTGCGAGCTAATGTAGAATATGAAATATATATACATCTCAAGTTGTATTCATTACAAACTGAATTTTTCTTAACGTGTTCGGTTGATCGTGTCACGCATGTATATGCATACTTATATATATATGTGCTAGAATGCTAACTGGTTCGTGTGGCATGCAACATTCTAAGCATTCAAACGCCTGTCATGTTTCTGCGACCAAAAGATCAAACGACACGACAACACGCTACATCAACTCGATATAAGCTCAATTATGTGAGAGGCAAACAATAAGCAAATAAGCGCAAAATAATCAGATATAATATTGACAATTCGATTGCCATATAAGTGATTTCCATCGAATATAGCCCAAAAAGAGCCCACGTTTATATAAGTTGAAAGCATGTCTGGAGGCATACAAAACACTTTTCAATGTGATTTAGAGTCGTTGATTGATTAACTTTGGATACAAGAAAAAGTTTCTCAACTATAACCTGATTTATAGCACTGTCCAAAAACGCGTAACTCTCAGATAGATCCAAGTAGATGCTTTGTTTGAACTTTTGTCGCGCACAAATGGAAATACAAATAAATAACAGAATGCTGCAAAATGTAATAAGGATGTTGCGACGTGCAACGCGCCACATGCGGCACAGGCGCAATGGACCGTTAGGACGTGCGTGTGTCACATCTGTAGGCAGTTCAAAGAGGGCACGTTTTCAAACTTGAACAAACAAAAAAAAAAAATGTTTTAAGAATAAATAATAAACAATTTAATTAGGGTTTTTTTTTTTAATTTACCAATTTTTTGGAACTGATCAGTTGGATTAATTAACCGACAACACATAGTGTAAGAACTGTTTCATAATTGCTTTTGACACATTTAAAAAAAAACACTTTAAAAAAAAAAAACAGTATTTTTTAAAGATATAACTGGAATATTGGGGAATATCAGGTGGTTTGCAGCCGGCACGTGTACCCCAAAAAGATACAAACGAATAAATTGACGACGCGCACTTGAAGATGCTTTTGGAACTGAATAAGCGAATAAGCCATCGGCCAAAGCTCAAATACTTCAAGTGCGAAGGAGTAGGACTGGATTGAAGCCAAAGTTGAATTGCATCTATATATAAATAGATATAGATATATATGTATATTCTGTTACGTGTGCATGCACTAAAAACAATGGACGAGTATATAGGAAGATGTTAGAGCATTGGCCAACATGAAATGTTGCAGCCATCAAATAAATGCCAAATAGCCAAAACACACATGCACACAAACATATGCGCATGTGTGTGTGTATGCTTGTGTCTGTGTGTGTGTGTGTTTGCTGGCATGTAAATAGTAAATAAACAACAATCGAGCAGACAATGTCACATCTTTTATGGCACTTAAACGGGCGTTTAAGAACACAATTTTCAATAAAATGCGATTTGTGAATTTTATATATTTGTCATGTATGTACATATATATAGTACATACATATGCATACATAAGTTGTTAAACGCGGTATTTTTGTTTAATTTTTTGAACGCATAATACATACATATATTTATACATATATTTTTGTGTACTTTTATGCTAAACACTATTTCTATGCTACAATTTATGAATGTTTTAAAATAAATTTATATTTATTGTTGTCGTTCGCTTTATCAATTCTTTTATTGTTTTATATATATATATTTATTTGTTGTCTTTTTTTTTTTTTTGGTTTCTCGTTTGTTTGTTTCAATTTGTTGTTGAATGCCGCTTGAGCCGCGCGCCGTCGTCGTCCGTCCGTTGCGTCTGACACGCGAAACACGTAACACCGCAATGAAGTCGACAGGCGAAAGACAAAATATTTTGGCCCGCAAGCCGAAAACAGCAAAGCGAAAATGGCGAATACGCTGGCAGTGACAGAGGCAGCAAGCGTAAAGCACAAGGCAGAAGGCAAAAAGCAAACTTGGCCAACTTGGCGCAATGGCCACAACACACACGAACAGAAAATCGCTGGGGCCGCGGGCGGGCGACAAGGCAAGGCGAACGCTTGTGCGAAAAAAAACTGAATAAACGAAAAGAAAACACTAACAACTGGCGCAAAACAAAAAAAAAAAAACAACAACATACATATATATGTATGTAAAACGGCGGCATCTCGGCAACGGCAACGGCATCGGGATCGTCATCGGCATCGGCATTGGCAACGAAACGACGACAACGCTAAATGCACGTGTTATTTGTACCAGAGTAAAAAGCAATCAAATAAAAGAAAATGTCGTACATGCCGAGAGAGAGCGAGGGAGAAAGAAAGAGAGAGTATGTGCGAGAGCGAGAGCGGGACGCAGAGCAAAAGAGCAGACAAATAGCACGCGCAATTGCAATTGAGAGTGTGTTACAAACAGAGGCCGAAGCTTTTTGGCTCTCTGTTTTTGTGGTGAGTTTGAGTGGGACACACACGTGTGCCAGTTTTCAGGCGTACTATTACAAAACCGCAGTGTTGCCCATGCCAAACCGCCATCGCCAACACCCGGACCCCCCTCCTCTAAGCACAACTGTGCGGCTCTTGTTACTAGGATCTGTCCAAAATGTGCCTTTGCCAGGCAAATGGAAATGAAAACGTATGTATGTATGTATGTACATATATACATATGTGCATACATTTTTATATATGTTTGTATGTACGTAGACACGCATGCCGTGTGCATTTGTGTGTTTTTTAGTCATACACAATTTGTGTCGAGTCGCAAGTGGCCACACTTTTTTCTCCGGCTTTAAACAAAGCGTTAGTTTAGTTTGCAGTTTTTTTTTTATTGTTGTCTTGTTTGCTTTTGCAACCACAACCACAACCACAAAAAACCACCATGACATAGATAGCACAGGACATATCGTGCTTTGCAGTTATCCTTACAGTGTGCACGCCGGGTAGTGTATATAAATTAATGATCCAATGTATCAGAATTGCCGCAGGGCAGGTGTTAGCCAATTTGCCACAAAAACCACTTAGACAATAAAAACACAGATAAAACTAACTGCTTGGACGAGAAGTTATCAATTTGAGCCACAGATCAGCTAGTGTGTTAGAACTAAACTTTTTTGCAGTGGCAATTTTTGTAAATTTGCCAAGCTGACCTTTAAACTAGTTATCTTGCTTTGGCATATCTCATAATTCTGCTAACGTGATCTGCATAAGAGGAAATATAAAAAGTATCTTAAGACATTTAATATTTGAATATATGCTTTACACACTTTTAAAGATGCGTATGAGTAATATTAAAATTAAAGCCATATTTTGTATAACTTAACTTTAAATCAAAATAAATTTGTTATAATCATTTTTTTTGTAACCACATGTCGTATGAGTAATAATTACAAAGTTAAAAAAAATTGATAAATTCTGCGCTTACTATCTAAAAATTTTGTAATAATAAAAAACAATTAACTCACTTATTTAAAGCCTTTCACAAAAATAAATTCAATTAGATACTAAAAACGGTACGCATAGATATTTCGCACTTATAATGAATTGAATGTCTGCGGCACAACTGAAACTATCAGAAATCGGGCAATGAGTGCATTTATCAATATTCGCATATTAATAACGCATAGTCGTGGGAAGCGAATGCATATTTAATTGTATAGATAAAATATGAATGAAACTGCGCAAATTCTATTGAACCAGCGCAATTCACCTGCGTACAAGGCTTTTAAGAGTACAACTTTTGTGGTTTTCAAGTAATTAAAAATTTAAAAATGCAACACTTTGTTTTTTTTATTTGGTTTTATGACCAACTTTCAATTAAAAAAGTTTGAACTATTTACCATACGACTTATTGATTGGGCATAGTGGGAACTACTTCTTCTAAAGTTAAATGAAGTTAGAATTCAAAAGCCAACATTTGCTAGGAATTCTTACACTGCATGTGTCCGGGTGCATGTCTCGGCTAATTGAGGCCTTCACACACTCACAAATGTGTGGCGCATGGTGTGAAACATCACACAAAAGCTGAACGAACGAAAAGCTTTACATGGCAAAGACAAACAAGCCCCAATTGGGACGATTTCAAAAGCTCTCGCAGTAAACTTTTGGCTTTTGCCCGTCTGCTGAGCTGTTCAAGCCAAGAAAAAATGTCACAAAGCTAATTTTCGATTGATATTTATGAACGATAAGCTAATTGAATGGGCAAAGGAAAAACTATTTACATTGAAATGTCATGAGCTTTTGATAAACAATCTTATGTACACAAAAACTTCTCAAAAAAAAACTTTTACACAATTCTCTCGATTAATATTAATGAGCAAGTGTTTTCTGACACGAGCTTTTCAAAAACGATCTAAGCTTTAAAAGTTTCTAACAGTGCTATTACTATTGCTTTGTAACTAGGAGATACCCAGAATTCTTCAACCTAAATATTAAAATCGATTTAAAATAAAAATCGATAACCAAGTCTTAAAATCGATTTTTATCGATAGAAATGAAACGGGGCAAGATTTCGACAAAAATGACAAACTTTCTACTGAAGATGTTTAGGTTTTGTAGTTTCGGAGAATACCGTATTCATACAGACGGACAGCCAAATCAATTTGTTGTCGGAGATGCTTCTGCCTGTTACGTTTGCATAAAACCATTATACCCTCATACTAATTTTTAATAGGTTTAAGGAATAATGACGTTAAGCTCATGTCATGGACTTCAAATTGACATCACGTAGAAAGAAATATGTATGTGTACATATGTATATATATATATATAGCATTGGCTATACTCACATGATGCGATGGTAGGCATCCGGCTGTGTTTGGGCACATGTCACGGACTGTTCGGACTCCGTAGAATCATCGCGCAGCGTCGCAACGCCGAGCGGTAGTATTGGTATTATAGCAGCTGTTGCAGCTGCCGCTGTTGCCGGCGGTCCCGCCAATGCCGCCGTGTATGCTGTCGGCGGCGTTCCGGTTAAGGTATGCGTTTGCGGAGATGGTGTCGTACTTACGGCCTCCTACGCAAAGCACAAAACAAAAACAAAAAAACAAAAAAAAACACAGAAAAACAGAACAGAGGCAATTTAGAGTCTTGGATTAGACAGAGAGCAGTGCATAAAGATTGAGAACACACAAAAACCTTGAATTCAGCTGATTCCTGTACCGAGAAGCGTTTGCGTTCGTATTGAATTTC
The DNA here is from genome assembly GCA_004143825.1 of Drosophila micromelanica. Taxonomy (NCBI): domain Eukaryota; kingdom Metazoa; phylum Arthropoda; class Insecta; order Diptera; family Drosophilidae; genus Drosophila; species Drosophila micromelanica. The sequence continues at coordinate 32,437 of SCDY01000935.1, read as the reverse complement.
CCGCTCAATGGAGCGGCTGCGAAAGGCGGGCGGCAGCGAGCGATCCGGTGGCGTTTGCAACTTGGGCGTGTCCGGCGTGTGAACCCGTCCACTAGCGCTGGCCTGTGTTGCAGCGCTCTGTTGCAGCTGCAATTGTTGTCGCTGCTGTTTCTGCTGCTGCTGCTGCTGCTGCTGCTGCTGCTGTTGCTGCTGCGAATGAGACGATGTTGTGGGTGGACTTTTTTCGTTTTGTTGCTGCTGCTGTTGTTGTTGTTGCTGTGGCTGCTGCTGCTGCTGCTGTTGCTGCTGCTGCTGCTGCTGCTGCTGTTGGTGTTGCTGATGTAACTGCTGCTGCTGTTGGCGCTGCTGGTTCTGCTCCTCGCGCTTTTGCTGGCGTCGTATTTCAAAGTCCAGCAAACGCGCCTCACGTTGCTCCTTGTCGCGCTGTTTACATGCAATTGTTGCAAAGTGCATTTTAGCTATAAATTCATCGGCTGTTCAGCCATATTTGTGCCTAATTACGAGCAGTACTTATGCAGTTTTTCATCATTGGGCTTACTTCTCATTTGCTCTAGCGACTTTTTGATTTGATGACCCGAGATGCATAAATTTATATATAAATAGATTTTTTTTGTGCTATTTGGTTTTTGGATTTGTTTGTTAATTTTACTTTGACTTTTTTTTTTAAGGCGCGTCTGCTTGCACACACACAGGGTTAGGCGAGCACGAATACACACACACACATACGCACAGAGAGAGAGTGAGAGAGAGAGACGGGTACACTGACACACTCACCTTGTAATTGATAGCGTCCTGCTCTTCCTTTTTAGCCTCACGCTCGTTGCGCTGCCGATCGCGTTGCTTTTCCTCGTCGGTTTGCGATGTTTTGCTGTCTGTGTTGGTAAACGAATGAAAGAGAAACAGAAACAAATGCCGATTGTTAACTAATTTGGTACAGCTCTTCAACTGCCATCGACGACTGTTGGCTGCGTCTTCCATGCGCAATTCGAAAAGCAGGAGAACCTCACTCAAAATTATAACCGAATCATGAGCAGACAGAACAGACAATGCATACTAAATCAAAATACATACATAATTATATACATAGTTAAGGGTTTTCAATGGGAACAGCATGCCTTTAATCGATACATATAAATAAAAATAAATTAAAGAAAATAAAACAGATTTCACATACGCACATTCGTATGCACAGGCAAAAATAAAAAAATATTAATATTTATATTTTTATATTAGCAAAATACTATTTCTAAAAGGCTCTTGACAAGCTACTACTATCGCTTCCCTGTCGCATTCAGTCGTGCACAATTCATATAAGTAATTTAATAATATATATACATAAATCTAACTAAAATCTAAGCTACTAATAATAAGCGAAACTAATAATTTCACACTGGTATGTAGTTATTGTTATACTTATGTATGTATGTACATAGTTTCATAGATGGATCAATTTTTTATTAAGATCGTAGATTTTAAATTTGTTTTCTATGTAATTTTTATCCATTGCCAATGTTCATATAAAAAAGTTATTAAATTGTTCCATATTTCATATATTCAATGCACCCCTTTACCCTAAAAATATGCAATAAAATTGCCCGCACATTTATTCCACTTAAATGCAGGCAACAAATGCATTTTTAGTCAGAATTGGAACCAGAGCTATTACATTATTTCGTGTGAAAATTATGGACAATGTTAATCCAATTTGTGCAGCTGACACATTTCAAACTTTTTTTCAATTGGGGGTGAAAACTATATACAAGCTTTTTATCAATTTAAATTCCATAATTGTCAGAAAGCAGTAGTCTATAAATAAATATGTGTAATTTGCATATTTGTTTCTTGTTTTTTTTTTTTTGTTTTTTTGCGCTAGCGGCAAGCGAAGTGTTGCGCAATATAAACGTAAAGCAGAAATAATGCAGTTTTTATGTTTACTGCAATTAAAAAAATAAGAGTTTTTATTTTTCATAATAATCAATCAATCAATCAAAATCCTACAACACTAGCCGAAAGCTTGGGCATTTAATTTACATGTATGTTAAAAAAAAACAGCAAAAGCTTTCAAAAGCTTTGCTATATGTTCAAAAAAACTATAATTTTTCAATTTGATTTTTGAATGATCTACAACACTACGAACAATTTACAAAGCACATGCAAAGAATTAGTTTTGCTTGAACTACTTTTCTCTTCGTACTTGAACTAGTTTAAAAAACAGTTGCCTAAGACTTGCTGTGCTAGCCACTTCTCTAGGTATTTTTTCAATGGGTAATTGCGTTACAGCTTTCAGCTCGTGTCATTGCGGTGGTGGGGGAGGCACAAGCAATGTGGCTTAAGTGTGCGACCTTCGATTTGCATTAGAATAAGTACATATATACATAAGTATTGTATATGAACATACATACCAGATTTGCTTGTGCTAGTTGTGATTCTGCTTCTTCTTGTTTTTTTTTTTGTTTTTTAACCGAGCACACTTTGTACAATAATTGTATTAAATGTAAGTACATACATATGTATGTATCTATGTGCCATATATGCCTTTGAAAGGGAATCACTTGAAGCGAGAATTATTACAGAGACGCGAAATTCTACTTATGGACTTATGTATGTGCTTACAGTTATTGGACATACATGTGTGTGTATGTGTGCATTAGTATACAACAAGAGCAAAATATATGATAAGCAAACGAAAAGGGGGAAACTAAAAATAAAAATATACACACATATGTGTACTTAAAGCTGTACACAATGTTTGCAAAAAAAAAACAGAACTGGGTAGAATAGAAATGCTTTCTGCAACGACAGCAAAAACAATCTATTATAAAAAACAATGTAGAAAATTATAAAACTTATTGTAATAATAATAATAATAATAACTATAGAAACCATAAGCTATGCGATAAATTTTCAAATTCAATTTAGGCAACACTACGAGACCAGAGAGACAGACAGAGAGAGAGAGAGAGATTGACAGAGAGCGAGAGCGAGAGAGATTGAGTGAGACAGGCGTACTCCTTACCTCTAGATGTGTCAGTTGGTTTTGTTGTTGTTCTTTGTTGTTGTTACTGTTGTTGTTGTTATTGTTGATGTTGATGTTGTTGTTGTTGTTGTCGGAGGTGGTTATACTAGTGGGTGTGTCGATTGTATGATATTTGAGCATTTAAATTTGCAACCTTACGAGTGCGTGTGTTGCGTGTGCAAAGCAGACGAAAGTTTAATTTTTACTTTTTGTTTTGGTTTTTGTTTATTTTTTTTTTGCTTTTTTGTTTTTGTAGTAGCTTTTATTTAATTTGGCTTATTGTTGCTTTTCGCATTTGTTGTTGAATTGTTATTTTGTTTTGTTTCGCTTCGATTTTAATTTAATTTTTCTTTTATATTTTTTTTTTTATTTGGATCAGCAGCGGCCGCGGCGTTTAACGACGAAATTGGCAGCGGGTGAGTGTGTGTGTGTGTGTGTGTGCATGGGTGTCTGTGTGTGTGTGTGTGTGTGTGTGCATACAATGAAGAGGGCAGTTTACCGTTACAACCGGGCACAACGAATTGTCGAATAAATGGCAACTGCTGCTAATATGCACTGGCAGTGTGTTTAAATGTGTGTGTTGTTGTTGTTGTTGTTGTTGTGTTAAACAAGAGTCGAGGTCGAGGAAACACTGAACATACAAATACTGTTGCAGCTATGCACATGTGTGTGTGCGTGTGTGTTTCTGTCTACGATTCATGTTCAAAAATGTTGATGTACCGTTGGATGTTCGTATGTATGGCAAGTATTACATATACATATATATACATATATATATATACATATACATATACATTTATATTACGATCTTGCTAAAATATTAGCTGAGCTGTGGCGGTTACGTGGTCGTGGAGGTGGGCGGTGGGCGTGTCAAGGTGGATAAACGACACAATACCAAAGAAATGAAAAGAAACAACAAAATTGTGAACGATTAATAATTTATTTGCAACGATTTTGCTTTGCTTAAAATTTGCTTTGCTTTGCTTTGCTTTGCTTTTGTTTTGCTTTTGTTTTGTCTTTTGCTTTGCTCAATTTTTGCAATTGCCGTCAACTATTTTAATTATGTTTTAAGCAAAAACAATTTGTAAATTTCAATACATTTTGTTGCAGCAGCAGCCACAGATAAAACCATACGTGTACATGTACATATAGACAAACGATTCAAAACAAGTAAACAAAAGATACAATTAAATTTCGTTGAATTTTTCTCGGATATTCATCATGATGCCTAATATCAATATATGTCAAATGTTCTAACCTAAGATAGTTCTCTAAATTACGAATTTTCCGAAAACTAATTTTACTACATTTAGTTTAAAGTTCATGGTTATAAGTACTGCAACTGTCCGCCTAATTTAAAAAATAAGAAGAAAAATAAACCTCTCCTACATACTGATCAATTTGTTCTCATATCTTGCAGATTTCTTCTTCTTGATTTTGGAAATTATATGCTACATATGTACATACATACGTAGACCGTTATACATATGCCTAGCGGGCTATTTGTTCAAAATGAATTGAAATTAAGAAACTTAAAACTAAAATTGTGACTGAGTTTATATTGTGTTGTGCTATATATAATATATATTATATAGCATTTTGGTACATGGTACTTAGCACTCGTACTACACGATTAAAGTCTCATGATAATATAAACGTACCAAGAATTTGGAGATACATAATCAATATTTAAGGTACATACATATAATTGTATTGATATTTAGCATAGTATATAGTTTTACATCTATGAATATACGATTCAGGTTCACTTAGTTACATACGTACGTATACAAACGCAAGAATATATTTAATCGAACTGTAAACAGAGCAAGAGACTGGGTACATTTAGAGACTTGCCGTTATAAAAAGGAAAAACAACCAAAGATCAAAAACGAAAAATTTATGAAAAAAGACGTACAAGAAATCAAAAATGCTGCAACTCCTAAATCGTACATGCAACTCACTTGAGGAGCCGCCGCCAGCGCCAGGTGGCGGATAGGAAAACCAAAATTGATGTGCCAGTTTGGAATGGCCCAATGATGGGCTTGCTGCAAGTAAACAAAAAAAAAACAACAAAAATTTTTCGTATATTATTATTAAACTGTACTGTACATTAATTGTCAAAAATTACCCCTAACCAATTTTTTTAAAATATATTTAAATGTTTCCGTATTAAAAACTATTTATATCATAGAAGCAAGTTAATAAATAATATACAATTTCAAACAACACTAAATTTTTTAATTATTATTGCAATTTCCATTTAAGTCAGCTTAAAACTTTAGCGATTGAACAGATTTAATATCTGTTGCGAAAAAAAAATGGTCTAAAATTTGCCAAACAAATTATGTATATAAATCTTAAAAACAGTTAGGCAGTTGACCTGATTTCTTGGCTGTTCCATTTTTTTTTTTTTTGCTTGTTTGTGGTAAGAAGAAAAAGTTCAAGTGCCATCAGCTTATGACCATGTTATAATTGGTAAAGCATGTTTGTGCCGGCATCCCTAGATAGATTCAGCTTTCAATGGATACTCACCAATAACCTAGTGTCGTGTATATTCGTTAAGGTTAACAATTTGGAATTGTTTTAAACTTTTGTTCGCTTTTTTTTTAACGGCTTCCTAATGCCACTTTTCGATGCAATGAAACGTATATGTACATACATACATACATATGTATACATACATACATATGTGTGTGATTGATGTGCGTGTGTGTGTGTGTGTGTGTTTGCTATTGCATGTGTGTGTGTGTACAAACTTATTTGACTGCAAGCAAAATTGCATATAATTTAGATAATATGTGCATAACACTATCCCACTTCAATTGTGCTTAAATTTACTTGGAGATCGGGTACTCAAGCAAATTAATTGAAAACAAGCTCACGCACACACACACACACATACTGCTTTTATGCACAACAAACAACATGTAGAAGCATAACACACACAGAGAATATAAAATGATAGGACAACATTTGCACACAATCCTCGGGCATGAAAATCGTTTTAATTGCGTATCTGCTTGGCATTTACCGGTATTGCGAATTGAACGGAACTGAATCAAACAATTGAAACGATAGACATTGGACGTCAAACGGGACACTGGTAATCTGTCACACTTGCAACATTTTCAAGTGTAATTTAATATGAGGAACCTACAAAATGGAATGCGACACACTGCGCTGACGTTTATCGCGAGTCGAGGAGGGTTCTGCAAGTACGAACAAGTATCAAAACGCCAACAGCATCAAATGTTTGTCGTCGGCCTTCGCAATGCAAAGCGCTGTCGCTGCCAACGCTGCCGACGCTGACGCCGCCGCCGCCATCGCCATCGCCATTGCTGTGTGTTCGGCCGTCGGCAAACGACGCGTCGTCACTCGGCCACTCGGCACTCGGCACTCGGCGGCCGTTCGGCTCGGCTGGCAACTTAAATGTTTGTGCCTTCGTATTTGGTTACACTGCAGTTGCACCACAGTCTCGAGTAGCCCACGAGTGCCACTGTGGGGTGCGCTCTCTCACTCTCTCGCGCCTTTAATTTGTGTTCGCTCTCCGAATGGGCTCTCTGACACTCGGCGTTATTAACGTCGCTTTTCTTTTATTTGGCATTAACGATTTCAAACCAAAACTAAGGTGCACACAAGCGAAAACGTTCGCAATACACTGGGACAAGATACATGACAAGTACATGTAAATCAATTAATTGCCATTTATGTGCATTAGTATTTGTATCAAGTACAAGCACACTGGGGACCCAGGGATCTATGTGTAACTGTTCTTGGCAAAAAAAAAAAATTCAGACAGCATTTTGCTGACATCATCATCATTATACGCCCAAAATTACTTGCTAAAAGCCCGCTAAGAAGTGGGGCCTTGAACGAGGATAAAACTCTGACCAATCTATACATTGATCATACAAGTCGGAATGAGCCTAGTATTTAATTTGATCTGATGAAATATACTAAATAATTAAAACAAAGTTTTGATAAAGTATACAAACATTTATAACACATACATAGATATATACCCATCTAGAAACAATTTTGAATTTGTTGAACAGAGCACTTTCTTGCCTAGATTAGGTCGCTAGCTACATAATTAAAAGAAGTCAGTTTTTTCAGGCATTCGAAGGCCACTTCTACAGACAGCCAGGCAAAAACTATATACTATATGTCGTATATATATAATTATTGATAGCCCTAATAGCCCATTGCCGACAGGCAGATAATTCTTATTTGCTTATTTTCCTTGGAGGGCGCCAGTTAATTTGTTACGCTATATAATAAATAAGTCAGCTAAGGCAACCACGAGCACACCCGCAATAGTATGAGCACATGTACTATATATATGTATATATATGTGCATATATATTACATATGAACAATACGAGACACAGTCCGTTTAGTGAAAACATAGACAAGGTTGAGACAATGCAACAACTACAAGCACTTTCTTATACAAAAACAACAACAACAACAACAAAAATGTAAGGGAAAACACGACAAAAGTTGAAAAAAAAAATTGATATATATGTATATCATGTATATATTTAGACACTTTGAATTTGTATTCTTATTCGTATCATTAGGCATTACCATTGGCTACAGACGAGTAGCCAAAACCGGAACAAGCTAAACCAGGGCACGTTTGATGCGTGAAGTGAGACTTGTCGGGGACTTGCAATGTATGTGACTGCGGCTGCTGGATTTGATTGTGCGACTGGTGCTCCCACGTCGCCTTGCTGCTGTCCAAACTATGCACATTGTCTCATAATGGATGCCTGATTACGGCCGAGAACGAGCGCCAACACATGGTTAAAAACTCTAACGAGCCACGAAGGAGCCAAATTGCGAAACATCAACTACTCTCTCTCTCTCTCTCTTTCTCTTACTCTCTTTTTGGTTGTGAGAGAGAACATGGCTCTCAGCACGTCTGCGTGGGAAAGTGGGAATTTGCCGAAGGACCCAGCAGGAACTGTGCCTGCATCCTGGCCCATATTTTATTTACGACTTTTAAACATTCATTTACGTTGCAAATGGGCTATCTGGCAATTGTTTATGTGCATTCTTAAAATATACACTCACTTGTTAAAGCCAAAGAGTTTTACGTGCTTGTTTAACTCTGGGGCTTAACAGATAAAATCTATGCTACATATAATTTAAATATTGAAAACTCCGCCAAGCCCAGTCGCAAAATATCGATTATTTCATTTTCTTTAAATTGACAAGCGAAGGTATCGATACTAACACAATAATCGACATTAATGTGCGGCTAATCGTTATCGCAAATTAATTTACTGCAATTTAATACAACAGATTTCAAATTCAAAAAATCAGGTTAATTTTTCTTTAAATTCATTACGCGTTCATGAATTGAGCTTTAGCGTCTATTTGCCAAATATACTTTTGATTAATCAGCCGTAACGGTACACGCCCATGGTTTATAGGGCAGTAGGATAAGCATTGCGCAGGTCTGTTGCAAAACAACTGACTTCTGGCAGAATAACTCAAAGATCAAAGACATGCATTAGCTTTAAGGGAATGATATATCAAGCAAAATTACCTCTACACAAGGTAAAAATCAAGCTCCAACTTTTTGGATAACAAATTTGGTGTCGAAGGATATTCAAATGCTTAAAACAATTCCAATATCTGTAATAAAAATAGGTTTTTTTATAATTTGGAAATATTCTTAGGGTTTTCCCGCCAACCTTTTTTTTTGCTTCGTATAACTGAAGTTATTTGGGATAACTCCAAAAAGTTTCAGAATGATAATTCATTTTTCCGTTAAAATTCGAATTCGAAGTTTATGTTTTGCAATTATCATTTAAAGCTTATCTTATTGTAATTCAATAAGGAAATGGCTAGAACTCTCCTTATCTTATCAAGCAACAGCAAGAGAAACGCGAAGATAACCCAGATGAATGAACGTATTGATTCCAGAAAACAGTTTTCATAAATTAATATATTTAATAATATCAACTCCTTTTTATGCTTTATTTTTTATTGAGCACTCGACCTGTCCCAAATGTGCGATAAGGTTTGGTTAAATTAATTTACAAATTGACACATTCGTCGATTTACATACATCATATGTTCTTGTTTCTACATTTATGAATTTTTGCATATCATTCAATAAAATAAAAACGAAAAACAGTTTTGACAGATCTCGTTGCGATGACAATTTTGTTTCATTTTTTGTAATACATACAATACATACATATTTAGTTTTCAGTGCAGCTTCAACGCAACGGTTTTAATAATGTCATCAACGCAAACAAAAATTATAATATCTCTTATTTTTTCATATATATATATATTTTTTTTTAGTTTTTCATTTTCCTTTTTTGTATATGTACATATATTTACGCATAAGATTTAAACGAGTAAATACTAAGACTAACAATCAAAGCTGTGCAAATCGAAAAATTTACTTATTTTGTTAGTTTTTTTTTTGCCATTTTTTTTTTTGTAGTTTTTTTTTTGATTTCCGAAACACCAATCAATTCCACTTTCGCTGAATTTGATTAAAATCGCGATTGCTAGTATTGAAAAATTCCATATGCTTGAATTATGGAAGATTAAAACCAGTTTTTTATAGTTTTTGTTGTTTTGTTTTTATGCTTGATTTTTTTCTTGTTTTTTTTTTACTTTTTTTTGTTTTTGTTTAATTTTTGCTCATAGTTACAGTGTCGCCATTTTTATAGTTCTGTTGAGAATACCGAATATGTTACTGCCAGCAGAGTTAACATAAATGTTAACAGCAAAATATACATTTTCGAAAGGTTTTTTAAAATCAGTTATAATTTTTGATTTTGTTGTAGTTTTCATAAAGGCAATCTTTTGTTTAAAATATTATATATTCAGTTGGCTTGTTCATTTGTGTTGGCAACACTGACTGTCATAAGTATATGTACATACATTTGTACTAGTTTACTCTCTGTTTATTTTTAGTGGTTTTTGCTATGGGGCGATGTTTATTATTGAACGGTGAATCGATCGGCCAACACTCAAAAAAATATGTAAACTTAATTGAATGAAGGCGCGTTAAAGGAAAAAAAATTATAGTTGAAAAAAAAGTAGATGGCGAATGAAAGGCCTAAAAGATAAAGCAATTATTTGTAGACATATTTATGTATCTACAGATTTATTCATTTGAACAAAATGTTTTGTGAATTATATTACAATTTTTCGCCCAGACGATTTTTAACGATTTAAGCCACATTTATAACGTGATAATACTTGCTTATATACTACTAACATTTACATTTATTTGTTGCAACTATGTTACAATCTTTGTTTTTATACAAATAACCGTCTGCCTTGCATTTTGTCGATTTCATATTTGATTTCAGTTTTACCAGTATTGAAAAAAAAATACATACATACATACATAAAAAAAAATATATGAAATACTTGAAAAGTGATAAATTGTAAACATCATAAGAATAAGTTTACTACATTTTCTAATTTGTTTCAAGTTTTTGATTTCAGTTAAGTGTATGAAATTCCATAGGTAAGAGCGAGACAGCTGTATGAAAAAACGAACCTGAGTTTTTATTTATTAAGTTTTTAAGGAAAATGTATTCCTTTGGAGCATATAACTTCATAATTAGCCCCATAAGTTGCATAAAATACATAAATGAAAAGAGAAAAGTACGATATTTAAGCACTTTTCTCTCTACACACATGTGTCTCTAATCTATTCGCACATAGGCTGAACTCTTCTTCTTCTTCTTAAAGTGTCTCCCTTCTAACAATGAATCGCGTTCTCACTGAGCATTGTCCCGTACGACCTACCTACATATTCTTTTTAATAGCAACAGAAAGAAAAATTATATATATATATATAAAAAACGAGGGCAAGACTTTTGATTTATTATTAACAAATGAAACTTCTCACCGTTCGGTATATATACATATGTTTGTTTGTGTGCATCTTAACATCCATAACACACACTCTTATTGGGAAAACACCGTTTTAAGTTAGAATATAGCATGTATATGTAGGTACAGATAAGTGCATATACTTAGTATAATTTGAAACATATATCATGCTCTAACATTTGGTATACTGGTACTGAAAGAACTGGGCTACCTTACATACATACTTACATACATCCCCTAAATATTTGGTTTTAGGCAAGTATGATCACGGTATAAATAACTGGCTGTTAAATTAGAAATGAACATTTTTTATAAAAATCCACGTCATTAACAGGCCTAAGTCTTTACTTAGCTTCAATAAAATTACACAGCCAGTTAGGCAGATAATTTATATATATGCATTACCCAGGGCATAACATCTAATCCAAGAATAACTAATGGATCTGAGGAGCCCAGTTTCTAAGACCTATACATACAACATCATCATTATCATCATAGTCATAATTATCTCATTCTCATAGTAACAAAATGGTATTATAAATAATGTAATATGCCTTTACGGAATGTTTTTTGATCTATGTAACATCATTTGAGTTTATGTGATAGTCGAGAGCGTTGTCAGTTGCATAGTCTTTGTTGACGGCGACGCCATTGGAGACGGTGTCGGCACAAACAGGCTGGACGAGGCAGTTTCCGTGGTTAAACTGCGCTCCTCGTACACTCCGGCGCGTTCCTAATATAAAAGGTTTTCATTCAATTGCAATGTTAATGTTTATGGCAATGTTAATAATAATGTTAATGTTGATTTCAATGCTACTGTTAATATTAATATTTTTGTTGCTGTTAATGTTAATGTTAATGCCAATGCTAATGTTTATATTAATGTTAATGTTAAATATCAATAAAAAATATGTATATATATATATATATATATATATATATGTATATATTTAAATTTAAATATATACAAAATAATATTTTTAAAGGTATATTTTTTTAAATAAGAGAAAAAATATTGGTTATATTTAAATTTAAGTATGTAAAAAACTCAAATTTTTAAAATATAAATGCAACTTCTTTTTGTAAGGCTATGTAACAACTTACGTGCGATTTGTCGTATTTGAATCGTTTCCAGATGTTTGTCTTTGGCTCCATGGGTGTTCCGTCCACATTATAGTTAGGATTTGAGAATGTCAGTACTGAGCGGCTGGAGCCGCGTGAGTTGCGCTTCGACTTTTTACGATTCGTATTAAAAGCGAGCACTGCGCAATGGGCAAAGAATATACATCGGATTAATATGGGGACTAGTGTGTATCGAAAGCAGTTGAAAACTTACTAAATATCACGAGCATTATGATGACGACCATGACAATGACAACGCCAAGCGCGATGAGCACAAAAAACTCGCGCTGGTGGTCTTCCTTGTGCTTGCGGTCATCACCCGGCTGGGTATTGCTATCATGGAATTCAGTTGATGCCGCATCGTCAGTCAGCTCGTCCGAGTAATCGGGCTGTTGGTCGCTCCCAAGTCGGGATTGCACCAGCTCCTTGGGCGTTTTCGAACATGGCCGACCATCCAGATGATCCGGGCAGGCGCACACATAATCAACGACACGGTAAAAGCACAAATGCGTGCAGCCGCCATTATCCTGGGCGCACTGATTCCAGCCCTTTGCCTGGCGCTTCAGCGAGACGGCGCGTATGTCCAGAGCACCGCTGAGAGCGTCCCGCACCTCGAACGGAAAGCTGTAGCCCAGGCGTGGAACACGCTGTGAGCGGTACACGGACTTGTTGTACCAATCAGTCCAGTATATATTGTTCTCAAACTGTAACGATTCATGTGTGTGTGTGTGTGTGTGAGAAGGAGAAAACAAGAAAGAGAGAGAGGGGGCAAGAGCCAATTTGCTTACCATGGTCAGACCGAAGGGATGTGGCGCATATGGCACGAGAGTCTGTCGGCGTTTACCATTAAAATCTACTTGGCCAATGTTGTCCTCGAGCGCATCGGCCCAAAGCAAACGTCGATTGCTGAAAGGATTATCAAGTTTTTGTATAAAATACTGGTCAAAATTTAGCATATTTTTAGCATGCTTGGTCACTTCCCACCCACAGCATGATAAATTTGATAAAGTTTCGGATCTTTGATAATGCATTTAACTTCTTTGCTACTCCCACTTCAAAGCCACCTCTAAGTGTTGGCTTATATAATGAGAAATTCGTCTTATGGTTAATCAGTTTCTCAATCGGGACATACCGATTTATATCGAATTGAACTTACATAAAATCTATAGTTAGGCCCGTTGGGAAGCCAATGCCCGATGTCACAATAGCTGTTCGATTCGAACCATCCAAAATACATCGTTCGATTTTCGCTGGCGAATTCCAGTCCGACCAGAAAAGGTAGCTGTAAAAATATAGAAATGCATTTCATTAGAACTTATCGATTAATTCTGTTGACTCCGCTTACGCCTTGGAGGGATGTACAATAAGAGAGCGCGGATCGCCCAAATCCTCATAAATGAGCTTCCTCCGGCAGCTGCCATCTAGACGTCCGACCTCAATCAGCTTGCGGTCCGTGTCCGACCAATAGAGATTATCGGCAATCCAGTCAACTGCAATGCCGTTCGGTGTCAGCAGCTCGGTGCTGACCACCACTTTGCTGTCGGTGAAGTTCAGCAGATTGACGCGGCGAATCACGTCCAGATTGACATCGGCAAAGAACAGCCAATTGTTGCGATAATGATAGTCTAGCACAACAGCTCCGTGGACGCCACTGATGGGCAGCACAACGTCCATGTAGTCACCGCTGTTCAACGAGATCATGCCGATGCCAGCGCGCAGAGCAATCAGAAGATAATCCTAAAGGGAAAAAATTAAGCATCGTAATTTCAATTGGATTTTTATAAATGAATAGACAAATCAAAGAAGTGAAAAGGCTCAATTCGGGGCCGCCCGACTAGGAGATACCCTGAACCCTGCACTATAAAAAAGAAATTCTTGTTTCCTTCTAAACAAAATGTATGATCATTATGAAATTTTCAGAACTTATAAGAGCATTGAAATCTATATACAAACGAATTTGCAAGCCTGTAGCATTCGATTTGTGTTTTTCATGGTTTTAGGGGCGATTGGGGTGAGGTATCGAAAATCCGGGTATATGAAAATTTGCGTCTAACTTACATAAACATAACGCAATAAATTTGTTGCCTCTACCAATTATAGTATCCGAGTTATGGTAAGAAAATCAGAGGTTAATATCGATTCTTATCGATATTAAGGTTATCGAAGAAAAAAATAAGCTTGCTCTGCATATGAAGTTCGTATAGAACTGAATGAGACCAAATTCAGCAATTTACGTTTTTTTAGTTTCCTAGATCGCTGCGTTCATACACATGGACATATCAATGGACTCAGGGTATAACAAATGGAACGTTGCAGTCGGGCGTAACCGACTGCGCAATGCTCGTTCACAGTAAAATAACAACTGAAAACAATTTTTATTGTAGAAAAAGCAAAAAGTAGCAAAACTTACGTCTGGCAAATTTTGGCATTCCGTTGTGCTGTTCTCCCGCAACTTGAGTCCAGTGGGACACTGGCACGAATATCCCGCCGGGTTGCGCAGGCAGAGATGCGAGCAGCCGCCGTTGTTGTGCCCGCACACGTTCTCCGTGAGGGGCTGATGCTTGACGATCACTTTGATGTCCATCAAGCCATCGATGTTGGTCATGACGTCGCGCTTGGCGCTCGTGTTGCGTCGATCGGCCATGTGCAGGGCCTTGGACTTCCAGTCGGTCCAATAGATGTAGTCCTCGGTGAGGGCGAGTGCATAGGGATGGTGCAGGGAGGACATGATCAGCTTGCGCTGGTTGCCCGTGTAGTCGCACGAGTCAATTGTCTTCAGGCGCGCATCCACCCAGTAGATGCGCTTGCTCTTCAGATCCAGCGAGAGGCCGTTTGGCCAGCCGAGATTGGCGGTCACGATGCGGGAGCGCTCATTGCCGTCCAGATGGGAACGCTCGATCTTGCGATAGTGGCCCCAGTCGGTCCAAAATAGAAGGCCTGCCTCGTAGTCGAGGGCCAGGCCGCGCGGCGACTCCAGATCCTTGTAGGCAATCACATGCCGATGGTTTCCATCGAGGGTGGCCACCTCGATCGTGTGACGGCCGGCGTCGGCCCAATAGATCGTACGTCCGATCGAGTCGACAACCAGCCCGTCCGGATTCTCCAGGCTTTCGCCGATCACTTTGTGAACATGAAGGCCATCGGGACTGGAGCTCATGATCACATTCTCAATGGTGTCCGACCAGAAAATGTAGCCCGTCGTCTGGTCAACGTCCAGGGCAACAGCATTGGAAATCGGCGGCAACGGCAGCACCACATCGATTAGATGATCAAAGTCCAAAGAGATCTGTCTGATGTCGATGCGATGCGCGAACAGGATGTACTTTGTGGGTCCCTCGGAGCAGGTGCGACGATCCTCCTTCAGCTGCACCCCAACGGCGCAGGCACACGTGTAGCTCGTCGGATTCAGGAGGCAAAGGTGCGAACAGCCGCCATTCTGCTTGTCGCAGGCATTGTAGACGCGCCTGCGGGTTCGATGGAACACCCGAATGTCCATTAGGTCACTGCTGTTGGCAATAACGGTGGTGACGCTCTTGCCAGTCTGCTTATCGGCACTCATCGCCGATTTGGTATCCCAATCGGTCCAGTACACACGACCGCCGCTCACATCCAGCCCAAACGGATGACCCAGTCCATCTGTGTGGTAGCCAGTTAGCTCTGTGGGACACTGGAAGAGGGTTTCGCTACTTACTGATTATGACCTTGCGACTGCTACCGTCAAAGTTCATGTTCTCCAGGGTTTTGGTGCCGCCGTCCACAAAGTACAATTTGTGCTGATCATAGTCGATGGCGAGTCCGTTGGGCCATATGAGTTTCTTGGACGCTATAATCACTCGACCGGCACCGTCCATATTGGCACGCTCGATCATGGCCTGCACACCCCAGTCCGACCAGAACATAAGGCCCTCTATGCAAACGTTTATAGAAAGAAGAGAGAGTATTAGAAATCTTAATAGTCACGGAGACCTCAAAGGAAATAGAACAATAATCCAATTTCCTACAAGAACAATAGTGTGCCTAACTGGGGCTAATATATGCTAATAAAAATCCATTGTCGATATGTTTAACGGAATTAGTTAAATAGAAAGAGATAGAAAAAAAGCCTTATCTGTGGGTTTTTTAATTTGACGGGTCAAATTTATAGATTTTGTCGGGAGATTAGTGTGGACTTTAATCAATGAAGAGAGCAAAAAGTGGCCATCGAAAGGTATTGTTTAAGCTATAAATAAAACATGCCGCATTTTAAGGCATCTGATTGATTAGGTGATTAGGAAAGAAAATTATAGGATCTAATGGAGCTGAGAGGGCTTTCCGGAATTCGTTTAGACAGATACAAATATTTGGACATTCGCAAATGTTCGATTTAGTATATTATAATATGTTTATTATAATATGTATATATGTAAATATTATGATATATATATCTTTATTTTTATATTTTTTGATATAACTCAACGCTATTTATGCTCATAGAAAATTACATATAATTACATATAGATACCCAGGATTAAAATAACTAAAACACTGTTATAATATGAAATAAGGTCTTACCTATTGGATTCACAACAATATCGCGCGGCTTATCCAACTTCTCCCAGACGAGCAGCGTGCGCATTTTGCCATTTGTGGTGGCCACTTCGATGCGATTTGTGGAGGGATCCGTCCAGTAGAGCTTGTCGGTAATCCAGTCAAGGGCCAGGCCAACAGGCGATACCAAATTCGAGTGGACGACGCGTTGCTGATAGCTGCCATTGAGGTGTGCCTTGTTGATGGAGCTGCGCTCCACATCGGTCCAGTAGATGAAATCGGTTTCGCTGCACCAGTCTAGGGCGACCGCATGCTTCAGATTGTCCAGGGGCACAATCATGTCCACCTCGTTGGGGCCAGACGGCTTTCCGTTCAGCTGGCGCAGGCGAATGTCCTTGCGTCGCGCCACTAGGACAAGCTTATCGGGTGCGCTCTTGCAGGTCTTGCCATCCTCCTTGAGCGAGAGCCCGATGGGGCAGCCGCAGCGACGGGATGTCTTGTTCGGCAGGCACAAATGGGAGCAGCCGCCGCGCAGGCCACGCCTGTCCTTTTGGCAGCGATCCTGATAGTCCGGCTGCCGTGCTGGATGGTAGGCATGTATGTCCATCGGAAAGTGGAAATTCTCGTGGACCGAGCGAAAACCTTTGCCGGTTATCTTATTGGCCGCGGAAACGGTCTTCGTGTTCCAGTCGGTCCAGTACATGGTGTCCTCAAATATGGTCAGCGCAAACGGATGCGGCAAGTGGGTGCTGAGCACCTTGGTGCGCTCGCTGCCATCCAGGTTGGAGCACTCGATGGCATGCTGCTTGGCATCGGCCCAGTATATTTTGGCATTGGGATAATCGATGGCGAGGCCATTCGGCCAGGTGACGCCCTTTGAGATGATCACCTGTCGCTGCGATCCATCCATGTGGGCGCGTTCGATCTTCGGATTCGGACCCCAGTCGCTCCAGAACGCGAGCGCTTCGCCGGGATGGATGACAATCGCGCGCGGCTTATCCAAATCGTTGGACGCAATCACCGTACGGAGGTTACCCTGAAAATTGGAGACCTCAACGCGTCGCGTGCCCGAATCTGTCCAAAACAATAGATCGTGCACCCAATCCACGGCAATGCCGCCCGGCGACTCGAGACCCCATTTGATAACGTCGCGCACTCGCGTCCCATTTACGTAAACCATTTTGATGACATCGGTGGAGACATCGGACCAGAACATCAGACCCTTGCGATAGTGAAAGTCCAGGGCGATCGCATTGTGCAGACCCTTAACGACGGCCGTATACCGATTATTGCTCAGCGTTACGCGACGTATATCCCAGCGATTGGCCACCAGCAGCGTCATCGCCCCGCCCAGCGCCTTGCAGGTGCGCAGATCCGGACGGAGTACGTAGCCCACCTCACAGGAGCAGACGAACGAGCCGAGCGTGTTGTGGCACTTCTGGGAGCAGACGGGACTGGTCACATACTGGCATTCGTCGATGTCCGTGCAGCTGTTCAGGGGTGGAACGCATTAAAGAGGCTTCTTGAGAGGAATACGTGGGGAGATTCGGATTCGAGACCTACTTGCGCTTGTTCGAATTCATGAGATAGCCGAGACGACAGGCGCATTCATCTCGTCCTCGGGCCGTTTTGATGCACAGCTGCTCGCACTGCCTGGG
Organism: Drosophila micromelanica; assembly: GCA_004143825.1. NCBI lineage: Eukaryota > Metazoa > Arthropoda > Insecta > Diptera > Drosophilidae > Drosophila > Drosophila micromelanica. Next base: position 14,230 of record SCDY01000935.1, on the reverse strand, counting down.
CTCGGGACATGTCTGCTCCACGGGACAGTTGACCTCATCCTCGCCGAGTGGACAATCGTTTTGGCCATCGCAGACGTGTTTTTGATGCACGCATATCCTGTAAAGTGACCGGTGTATTCTGGTACTCGCTGTGATTAGCTTGGCTATATTCTACAAAAAAAAATGAACTCACTTGAGATTGGTGATATTCTTCTTGGCCGGGCACAGAAATTGACCAGCATCGCACAACAGGTGACAGTCCACCTCGTCCTCCCCCGAGGAGCAATCCGGATAGCCATCGCAGAGCCAAGTGCGCTGTAAGTTGTGTAAGATTTTAAATAAAATGCATATAACACAAATCATTTCCATTCATGGAAAATATATTAAATAAAAGCGAAAGGTTTTTTTGTACACACTAAGAAAAGGACTCTGCCTCAAGGCCTTACACTCAAAAACGAAGCTTTCAATTTAAGCCTGGCGACAATAATTGTAACGTAACCTTTTGTTCAAAAGCCAGTGAAACCTTGTAAGACAATACAGTAAATATAAAAAGAGAAATAAAACACCCTCTTCAAAGGTATAAAGCCAAAACGGTATTCGAACTCTGTTAGCCATCTAAAGATGCCAACAAACAAAAACAAAAAATATGAAACTGTGTGAAAGCCAAAGAATAACGATGAAGTCGGCTGTAACCGGCTATGCAATACTCTTTCACAGACCACTAAAAGCGTAAAACAATCAAAATAATATAGATTTTTTTTTGAATATTTAGAGAAATTGTGGGCGATATGGACTTCTTGTTTTCTTCTCCTTTTTTAGAATCTGCTTTAGAGCTGAGGCGCTTTCACAAAAAATCGTAATATTGTATTTGACGCGGGTGTACACGACTATATATTCAAAGTGTCAAGTTTCTAGCGCACAGACAAGCGGACATTTCACAATCCAAAGAAAAAACCTCTCTGAAAGTACCGTTGTACTTGTGCTACTCAACACTATTGTATTACCAAAATGCAGCGGCCGTTGTGGCAGGTGAACTCGTCGGGGCCACAGGTGAGCGGATGCTCTGGCATATTGCCGCAATCGTTCTCGTCCTCGCCGCCGTCGCAGTCCTGCTCCTTGTCGCATTTCCAGCGCTTGGGAATGCAGGTGCCATCCGCACACTTGTACTCGTTGGATGTGCACTGCGATGGCTTCTGCTGGCAGTTCTCCTCGTCGCTCCAGTCGCCGCAATCGTTGTCGCCGTCGCACCTGAAGCGATTGAGGATGCACTGGCCGCTGGGTCCGCCGGCGCCGCCGAGGCCGCCACGGCACTTGAACTCACCCTCCGGGCAGCTGTTGATCACCGCCGGGCATTTCAGCTCATCGGAGTTGTCATCGCAGTCGCGCTCGCCGTCGCAGCGAAATAGAAGGGAAATGCAGTAGCCGTCGTTGCAGGGGAAATTATCCTCGCCGCAGCTGGTGCGATTGCAGTGAATCTCGTCCGAGTAATCCTTGCAATCGTTTTCGCCATCGCACAGCCATTGGCGCGGAATACAGAAGCCGTTCTGGCACTCAAACTGATCCTCCGTGCAATTGGTGCGCGATCCACAGTGCGTCTCGTCCGAGTAATCGCCGCAGTCGTCGTCGCCGTCGCAGAGCCAGTCCTTGTTGATGCAGCGATAGGTCTTCGGGCAGAGGACATGCAGGCCGCTCTGCTCGCACTCCTTCTGCAGCTTGGACATCATATCATCCATGCTGTCGCAATCGAGCTCGTCGGAGCCATCGGTACACTCCACCTCGCGATTGCAATGATCGTGCGCATCGATGCACTGACAATTGCTGCACTGCCATTGGTCATCCTCGCAGATATTGTGACAGCCGGTGGAGGGCGGTGCGCTGTAGCTGTCGCCGGGCTGGCCCAGTTGCCGGGGATCATCGTGGACGACAACGCGATTGGCGAATGGCCGAAAGCCCTTCTGCTTGTTATTGGCCCCGGCGACGAAGCCGTCGCGACCGCGCGTGCTCGTCTGTCTATCGGACTCGCGCACCACATACATGTCGCCCCGTCCGCCCACGTTGCGGAACTTTGGGGTATCCCCTGTGCTGGTCGCCCCAGCGCCGGTCACAACTTGCGGCTTGTGGGATATCATTGGTTCCTTGGTGAATACGTGGCCGTACATTTTGTCACCGTCATCGATGCCCTCCGAGTCCAATCTATGCTCATGATCATGATCATGCTCATGATCGTGCTCATGATCGTGCTCATGATCGTGCTCGTGATCATGCTCGTGATAATGATCCGGGTCATGGTCGTGATCATGATCATGCTCCTTGTGTGGTGGGAGATCGGAGCCGGTGAGATAGTCGTGATCATCGTCCTTGTGCAGCAGCTCATCGGTTAATTCCTCCTCTTGCACACCGGGTCCATTTCCGTTCGCCGATCGTGAATGCGCTTGCTGATACCAGTTCTGTGGACGCTCTTGGGTATTTTCTGGACCGCCACCGAGGCTATTTATGCCGCGTTCACTCTGCTCTCCAAGCCCGTACGTCAAATCGCCGATTCCCAAACCTTTGAAGAAGTCGAGAGAAATTATATTAATTATTTGTATAAGATACATCAAAAATGCTTATCTATTGTTATGCATTATGATTATATAGAAATTTCACAATCAAAGTCTAGCCGAAATTTATTCACAAGAAAACTTCACAGGATCTAGACATCTAATATTTCTCTAAAAAAATATTTAAAAGATTGCATAATCTTTTGAATAGCAGTTAACAATTCCTTGCCTCATAAAAAATATTTTAAATAATTAATAAGAAAAATTAGGTGCCCAAAAAAGTATGCTATAAAAATTATCAGGTGTGCCCTCAAATAAGCGAAATGTCTACTTCTCTTTTATTACTTTAAACTAGCTCCTGTTTTTCTTTAAAATTTAATTGTTTTTATTATTGAATTCTACATTTAGTTAAAAGCTTGTTTGTACCATTCCAATAGTTAGGAACGATAGAAGGGATTGCAATTGCATTGTATTTTAAGTTATAGTAACTGTTAAAACCAACACCAATAAACAATTGAGTAGTAGGCTAATTTTTTCCTTATTCATAACTTTTTTTTTTTTGAATTATTCAATTTAATTTAATTAAGCCTGCTAAGACCCTTTTCGCAAAGAATTTTGTAATTAGAAAAACAAAAATGAAGAAAAAATGAAAGTGCTATTATGAAAAGAAAACATCAACGCCTACGAAATTCGTGTACTGCAAAATTATAGAGAGGTATGTATGCATTAGAATGTGCGTGGGCTAATAAACTAACAGGTGGTATACACAAAGGTATACACACATACATACATACATACATGTGAGTATTAGGTACAACTAAAATATGTTTGTAAAAAAGCCAATCGACCAAAATATGGAAATGTTTTTAGTAAAAATGATCAATTTGCTTTAAAATAAATATTGAAAAACTTTGAATAATTCATAAATTCTGAATTTTATTTTGATAGTGGGCGAGAAAGTGTCTCAATGTTGAGGAGTTTGTTTACTTTACATTTGTTTTCTCAGTCCTAAGTCGGCTTATCATTTAAAATGTGTACTAAATTTCTAGAGAATTTTCTAATGCTAATGCAAATACCAGTTTTCATTGATAAGTACGCAAATGCATACACATTAACAATGTGAGTGGGTGTAAGTGTGTGTGTGTGTGTCTGTTGTTTTGGATGTACGTGACAGAGATAATATACTTACACAAGCATAGCAGGCACACCAAAGGGCAAAACGGCAAGGCTAGCAAATACATTGCCACCGCGCGCGCACACACACGCGCACACGTCCACGTACACGCACACAATGGCACGCACGCACGCACGCACGCACGCACGCACGCAGCACTGGCCCTGTGTAGATATGCGGCTGCCGCTGCTGATGCTGGCACTGCTGCTGCTGCTGCTGTTGTTGTCTCTTTTTGTTTTATTGGTCTTTGGCGCGTGCGTGTGACGCGCTTCTAATTGGAGTTTGGGCTGCTGCTCTGTTGGCTGCTGTGTTCGCACTTTAATGCGCTTCGCGTTGCGTAGGTGTCACATTCACAGCACCGTATGCACATACATATGTACCGTAGCATACATACATATGTACATCGGTATACGTTGGCGAGCCAATGCGTTGTTTGCACATATGTGCACCTTTCACTTGCAATAGTTGTTATTGTTGTTGTTAGTAGTAGTTCTTGTTGTTAGTTTAGTTGTTGTTGGGCGTTTCACAGTTAACACCAATTGCATAAAACATTTGTCTGCGCAAAAGCTTGGCTCTATATTTGTATTAGATTTTCACTTGTTACACTTTCGAAACACTTGATTTCTGTTGTTGTTATTAAGTTTTTAGTTTTTCATATTATTTATGTGTGGTTTGTGGTTGCAGTGGGGATCCATCGTGCGTGTTTAAACTGCTAATTGATAAAAAAAAAGAATTGGTTTTTTATTATCTCTTCTCACTACATATAATCAAATGAATGAATTCCAAATCATTATCATTTATCATTAAATCTACATTTTCTTTTTCATGTATAATAATTAACAGTTGCATTTCCTGGCAGAGATTACAGCTTAATTATTTTTAGTTTTTTTGTTTTTTTAATTTCTAACCAAATAATTGTCAAATTCAGTTTTGGAAACGTTTGCTTTAGCCGAGCATCTACACGCTTCTGAACACTGGTACAGGCATAAGCTGACGTTGATGCAATGCAAGACAACATGAATAAAAATCATAATCTTTGACATTTAATGTAATTAGTGTAGTTTTGCTTGTCTTCCTTTTTTTTTTTTTGTCTCGCTCTTTTTTTTGAACGAGCCCGTTTTTCGCTGTGGGAAAAGAAAATGCCTGTTGCGACTGCTTTGTGGCATACTTTGTGGCGCCAACGATTTGCCAACCAATTATTTGATCGAACAATGCAAATCTCTATAAATATCAACTTATTTATTTTGGCCTTATGTCAAGACTTAATTGGGTATTAATTATTGTTATGACCATTAGCTGATGCTGCGCCCACTTGCTTGCCTCTAGCTACTTTATAGCTGATTCTGTGTGGGTGTCCTCAAGTGTGTGTATGTGTGTGTGTTTGTGTGTTAGTATTTGACGCGTATATATATATATGTATATGTATATGTACGTGTGTGTTTGCGGCGTGGGAAACACCCACTGTGAACGTCGGCATTAGCTACGGTCCACAGTTTTATCTACATTCCAAATGATATTTTAGTTAGTTTTTACAAAATATACATGTCCATTGTTTCCATGATTCTTTTTTTTTTTGTTTGGTAATTGAACTTTGTCAGTGTTAAATGGTTTGATTTTCGCACAGACCACAATAAATTAAATATTATGAAGAGCATGCGCATTCACTCACATCAACGAACTGCACAATGTATGTAGATACATACATATTATGTATTTTAGATTTAAGCCGTTTAGCCAGCAAATTAAAATGCGTATTTTACAATTATTTGCTTAGTGGCCAAACGCCCCGCCCTATTAAGGCCACCACTGTCGTTGTTGTTGTTGTTGTTTTTGTTGCTGTTGTTTCTGTTGTTGTCACACTATTTCGGTCTATATGAGTTTGTGAGATCCTTGCTTGCCGTTCCGTTTGTTTCACACACCAAAAAAGAACAAACCAAAAAAAAAACTTAAGAAAATAAATTCCTGTATTTGTACTGTTGGCCAAGTCTTTGCTAAAGTTCCATGTAGCTTATTGTTGTTGCTGTTGTTGTGGTTGTTGTTGTTGTTGTTGTTGTTGTTGTTGCTGCTGCTGCTGCTGCTGCTGCTGCTCAAGCGTGATGTACGTGCGTCAGCCCAATGCTTGGAACGTCTGCTTCCGTGCTCCGCACGAAGAAAAATGTGAAATAACCAGAGATTCACAGCAGCAGTCGGCGTTCTGCTCCCAATTCGCAGCTGAGCCGATTGTTCTACACGACCGCAGACTTCTGTGTGTGCGAGTGTGTGTGTGCGTGTGTGTGTGTGCGAGTGTGAGTGTATGTGTAAAGAATAGCTTGCGCTTAACGAAAGCTGAGTGCAAACAGTGCGAGCACAATCGTTCCTCAATGGGCTTACTGAATGGGCGAGCATAACTCACACATACACTGACAGCACTTGCGCTCACTCGACACACACACACACGAGCACACGTACACACACCCACACAGGCGCGAATTGCGTAAAGCGATGTAACCGCTGCTGATGCTGCATAGCCTGTCCTTGTCTTGCTAGCGCTCGCTGCTTGGCAGCTTTCATTTTAAGGCAAAGCTCACTCTGGACCGATGCGGAGCTTTTGCCAGCAGCACAAGCCGCACAAGCCTGGACAGCATCAGAGCTTTCGTCATTGAGTGTCACGCGCTTCACTCTCAGCCCATGCAAAACAGCTGGCACAAATCAATTGGGGGTCGGTCAGTCATTCAAGGCACACCTTGCCGCCACCCGCAAAAACAAAACACTATCTGATTTACCCAAAAAAAAAAAAAATGCATTTATCTAACTAACTTACATAAGTACCCAATGAACTTGTTAACATTTAAGAAATAAAGAAAAATATTCGAAAACATTTTAACAGTAATGTAAACGAATGCAAAATGACTATCTAAAGGGATTCCTAACGTCATGCTTTTCACTTTCATTTGGTTCATGCTATTCATATTTATGAGTCGGTATGTGCGTGTGTGTTTTGCACACCAGATGGCGCTAGACAGCAGCGAAACGGCGACAACCCTAAATGAGCATTGGCATCTCGTGATTCTGAATGAAGCGTCGTTGCGCTGTGGCTGTGGAATGCCATCGGAATGCGATATGCGCAGGCCCAGGGCTTGGGTTCGGCAACAGGGCCGAATGGGGGCCGCCCCACAATCATTATCATCATCAATTAGAGCATGAGTCGCAGCAGCAGCCGAAGACGCACAACGGTAACTGACAGTAACCATTCGTTAGCTAGCAACGGTAGCCGCTCCACACACAGTCGCCGCTCAAAGACGCGCTCGCAGCGATGCGATACAGATACATATTTAGATATAGGACGAGCGGGAAAAAGTGAATGACAAACCGAATTTTTTGGGGCATCCGTGTTATTCGTATATTCGCTCGACGTTCTTGCAGTGTCATACTCCGTTTGCTGTTATTTCTTGTTTGTTTGTTTCGTATGTTTCACAATTTTTAAAATATATTTTTGATTTTATGCAACTTGTGCATGTGTGTGTGTGGTTTTTTTTTGGCTGGAAATTGTGTAAAACAAACTCAAGCACCATAATTAACACAAATACACGCACACAACGTCCTCTGAAATTCACACATTGTATTGTTTGTGCCTATAAATATGTCCTCAAAATAAAACAAAATCAGAGTGCGGCACAGTTGCCATTTTTATTTTGTGTTTCTGCATTGGCTGCAATTGCAAAAAATGGGTCAAACACACAAAAGGCACACACACATTTGCATACATACATACATACAGACAACGGTATGTGTGTAAAAGCAACAATGATGAGGGCCACATTAACGAGCTGAAAAAAAAAAAAAAAAACAGCAGCAGCAATGAGATGCCTTCACAATACGCTATTAGGAGAAACATATTTATGTACTCGTGCACACTTACGAGTATATTCAAGGCATGTTACAGATTTCGAACTGAATACTTTTGCCGTCGTTCGCTCATCAGTTAACCATTTAACATTGGAGCAATTTGTGTATTTCGAGGGTGTTCTCAATAGTTAAACCAAAACAAGCCTTGATGCTCAAGGATGTCAAAATAAACAAAACTCTGTGTTCTAGCTACATTTCGCCACAGAAAATGGAATTTTTATTTTATTTAAAAAGTTGATTTTTATTCTGTTTTGTTTTTTTTAGCAAATCTAACATCTCAATGTGCATATTTATGCATATAAAGATATGTGCATCATTATCAACGCGTTAACAACAATGTCGCATTAAAAAGAATTCTGAACGAAAACCTCCGTACGGCAGCCGATGGCAGAGTGTCTGCATCCGGAATGAAACTGGAAATGTCAGCACAGATAATGTCAACGAGTTGAGAATCACAGACAGATAGCAACAGCAACGGTTAACGCTGCCAATATGATTAGTTTTGGCCAACTGGGCGTCTACAGTTACAGCCTGCTGCTGTTACTGCTGAGCGCTCAGCTATCACTAGTACGGTAAGTCCGGGCGATATACATATATATGTAGTTTTCTATATACCTGAGTCTATTTTCATTTAAGTGAATCTGTTCTGAAAGCCTTGTTTCCTATATATTTATATTTTATTCCTGCTCGCAATATGCGAATATATCTTTTGTATTTGTAATTAATAGTTGAGTTCAAATTTCAAATTCCAATTTAAAAAAAAAAAAAATTGTATGATAGTATCAAAATTTGAATAATTTTATATAATATTTGTAATATTTGCAGATGTAAGCGAAAAGAAATGCTCGCGGGCCGCTTAGAGAATGTTACGCAGACGATCTCAAAGATATTACAAGGATACGATATACGGCTGCGGCCCAATTTTGGCGGAGAGCCATTGCACGTGGGCATGGATTTGACTATAGCAAGTTTTGATGCGATCTCAGAAGTTAATATGGTGAGCACAGCACAGCCGCAGTTAGAAATCTGCTGAAATCTGAAAATAAATCAATTTATTTGTTATCTAGGACTATACGATAACAATGTATTTGAATCAGTATTGGCGCGACGAGCGCCTGGCTTTTAATATCTACGGACCGTACTATGATTCCGATGCAGACGACGATGGAGTCAACGATGTGCTGACGCTATCTGGCGACTTTGCCGAAAAGATTTGGGTGCCCGACACATTCTTTGCCAACGACAAGAACAGGTTAGCAGTCGCCTGTTCGATACGCTCTATCATGTTTAATATTAATGAATTTCCGATATATAGCTTCCTACATGACGTCACCGAGCGCAATAAGTTGGTGCGTCTCGGTGGCGATGGCGCCGTTACCTACGGCATGCGCTTCACCACAACACTCGCCTGCATGATGGATTTGCACTACTACCCACTGGACTCGCAGAACTGCACCGTGGAAATCGAGAGCTGTAAGTAGCAAACAATTATATGCTAAATTACATATTTTTTTATTTTTATTTAAGGTTTATATTTTGGGCTCTCAATAAAATGCATAGTCAAAATTATATTTATCTTGCAAATGTTATTATATATATTTAATTTAACATTTTAATTTATTTTCAATTTTAAATTTTTATATTTATTAATAATAATAATTAATTGTTCTTTTTTTTTCAAATTTTAATTTTTTTTTATATTTTTTAAGACTAAATTATGCAAGCTAAAATAGTTTGAATTTTGTAATGCTTACTTTTATTTATTTATATACTCTTTTTTTAATAATAAGTTGTGCAAGCTAAAATTTTGTTTACATTTGTTGTTGTTTATTTTTATTTATTTTATTTTTGTATTTATTCATATACTTAAATCTTAACATTTAGTTATAGTTATGCTCTTATAATTTATCCACATTATTTTCTTTAGTTACCTTGCAGCTAAACTTATAATGCACTTGCTGTGGAATATTGTCGTAATATATTGCTATTTCTTTCGAATCATATTGTTGCAGATGGTTACACGGTCAGCGATGTAGTCATGTACTGGAAGCCGACGCCAGTACGCGGCGTGGAGGACGCCGAACTGCCACAGTTTACGATAATTGGTTACGAGACGAACGACCGGAAGGAGCGTCTGGCGACTGGTGTCTACCAGCGGCTATCGCTCTCATTTAAATTGCAACGCAACATTGGATACTTTGTGTTCCAGACGTACTTGCCCAGCATACTGATCGTGATGCTGTCCTGGGTATCATTTTGGATCAACCACGAGGCGACGAGCGCACGCGTTGCACTGGGCATCACAACGGTGCTGACGATGACCACGATCAGCACGGGGGTACGGAGTTCACTGCCCCGCATCTCCTACGTGAAAGCCATTGACATCTATTTGGTGATGTGCTTTGTGTTCGTGTTTGCGGCGCTCCTTGAATACGCTGCAGTCAATTATACATACTGGGGCAAGCGGGCCAAGAAGAAGATTAAAAAGCTGAAGGATTGTGATCGACATAAAATAGGTAAATAATTATAATTATAATAACTATTTCTTTACTCAAATTTATTTTATTTTCTTGAAAGCACATTAAAGCTTCAGATTTAAAAAGAAAAATAAATTGAAAAGCTTTTGTTTTATTTTAGATCATTTTCTTTAAAGCACATTAAAGCTAAAAAGAAAAATAAATTTTATGCTTTTGTTTTATTTGAGATCATTTTATTTTCAACACTTTAATGACTTTTTGATATTATTCATCTTCTTCTTCTGTTTGTTGCATTTAGGTAAACTGGAAAAGTCCGAGACGTGTTCAACCACAGAAGATATTATTGAGCTGCAGGACGTACGCATGAGTCCTATACCTTCGTTGCGCAAAGGTAACTACAATGTGACCCTCGGCTCCATTGGCACCGAAACCATGGACTTGGCCAAGTTTCCGCCAAGTTTTCGCATTACGCGCAACTATGGCACCGGTCGCAGCCAGCTGCGTCATCGTGGCCAAAGGGGTAAGTGTGCTTAAACAAACCAAAAATATATCCTAATTCCAATAAACTCTTTTCCTATCTCTCTCTCTCTCACTCTATCTCTTTCGTAGGAATCTCAGCGCGTCCACGAATGTTGCATGCCATTAAGAAGAGCGCCTCGGCCATCAGGGCGACAATACCGAAAATCAAAGATGTTAACATTATTGACAAATATTCGCGCATGATATTCCCGATTAGCTTCTGTGCTTTCAACCTTGGCTACTGGATCTTCTATATATTGGAATAAGTAGTTGTGGCTGAAAGTTGTAGACGTACTTACCAAAGTATCATTGCCCCGCCCCCCTCGGCCACCACCTGCTGCCCTCCCACTGATAAGCTATGATATGTATATATATACATATATATATATATATATTGACATTGACCAATTTATAAAAAAAAAAAAACAAATGAACGATAAACCCGCAACGTAGACACATACATGCATACATATATACATATACATGCGATATATACACATATAAACATACAAGGAAACATAGATACATATGAGTATATAAAGTTAAGTATTGCTATTCACAATAGGTAAATTCACAGTAAATGTGTTCCCGGTAATTTGAAAATTTAGTTAAAATTAGTAAAAATTAAGTACGAGTTTAGCCAAATTGTACAAGGAATTGGTATGCATTTGGCAAATTATTGACTCGGGCAGCTCAGCATTAAATAATTACTTAAGATTATAACGAAATAAACGATGAAGAAAACCAAAAACAGAAATATAAAAAAAATGGAATCTGGGCTAGCTCGATGTCTTGAAAGTATCTTCACTCTCGTTCTTTCAAGTGCTTTTCATTGTTATTCACAATATCATCGAGATCATTTACTGTATATTTCTTAGAAATGTTATTTAAATGGTTTACATATTTTACACAAACTGCTGTTTTATTTCACTTTATTTGGGGTAAAAAAAAAAACAAAGGGCTGGCGTTCACTTTTCAGAACAAACGGTTTCCATGGATGGATATATGTATCTTACTGAAGCTAAGGAAAATATAATCCTAAATATAAATAAATAAACTTGAAAAAATTTTTTGACGCCTTCTATTAACCAGGTTTCAATTAAAGGAAATTTGGTTTAAAACTGAATTCGAAATTATATCTGATATTTGATAACTGGTTTATAAACTTCATTCCGATTCCGCTCTTAGCCAATTTCCGTGCCGAGTTGAATATAAATATATTATAAATATTTATATTGTCTTTGGTGATACACACCTCAAACAAAAAGAAAACTAAGTACATTTATTCCAGCAACAATTTATTATTAATAATAAAAAAAAATTTATAAATATATTCAGGTGCAGGCAAATACATTGTCTTAAATCATATATATAAACATATATGTATATATATAGTTATTGTAGTCTAATGAAGCATATGTCTGTGGGCTTAAGCTTTTATCATCGACCAGGAGAACTCCTTCTTGTACATGCCATAAGCCAGCCAGTAGAGCAAATTGAAGAGGGCAAAGGTCATCGGGAAGGCAATGCGGGCAACTCGATCGATCAGAGATATGCTATTCACATAGTTGGCTCCCTGACGTCCCTGGCCACTCTTCTCGGCGGCGGCGTCGCGTTCGCGCTGCCTGCGAAACTTGACGTCACCCTTCAGACAGAGCCACATTTGGCGCATGCCGGAAACGGCGGGCGGCTCCGTTTGTGTGGTGCGCTCCATGGTCGAGGCGTGCGAGGAGAGCTTTGGGAATATATGGGCGGGCTCCTGCTGTTGATTCTGCCGAAAAGAAAACCAAATCAGCAACGCTAGCAACGCACATGGCTGCAACTCACATTATAGATGGGGCAGCTGAACGTGTTGCGTTTGGGGTAACCGCCGCCGTTCAGTTCAGCCGGCAGGGGGACATCGCAGTGGAGGGCATCGTGGTCGGCAAAGGCAAATACATCGCTATCCGAGTTGGCGGGCTCGCTGTCATCGCTGGCTTCGGCGGCATCGGCGATCTCGCCGGACGCAAAGCCCAGCGCTCCAATGTCCTCCCACTCGTCATCCAGACGCGGAAACTCGCCGCTGCCCAGTTTGGTGAAGTAGTGGACGCCGGCAAACTCGAGCAGCGTGGCGATGCAGTAGAGGAAACTCATCAGCAGAAACCAATCCAAGGCCGTGGCATACTTGACCTTGGGCAAATCGGTGCGCGAGTCCAAGCTAATGGTCGATAATGTCAGCACCGCCGTCACACAGAGCCCGACACGATCGCTGGTGGCCTCGCGATGTATCCAGAAGGAGACCCACGACAGCACCACAATCAATATGCAGGGCACATAAACCTGCACCAATTCAATCGAAAACTCTCTCTCCCTTTTCTATGCAAAATTAGTAGTATTATACTCACCTGTATTAGAAAGTAGCCGGTGTGGCGCTTCAGATTGAAGGCCACGTGCAACACGCTGAAGTCGCCCTCGCGGCGCGTCGAAGTGAAGTTGCGGTGCATCATGCTGATCAGATCGAACTGATTGAGTGTCATGCCGGGCACAAAGGAGACGGCATCGTCGTGATTTTGCCACTCGTAAACCAGCTGCTGATTTGTGTAGCCATCTGCAATTGGAAATAGGATTGGAAATAGGACCTGGAGCGTGCCATGAGCAAACAAATACCCACAGCTGCCAATGATGAGGGGACAGGACTGTCGATCCATCGGAAAGTTCTTCAGCTCCATCGGACAAGTGGCTTTAATGGTTAATCTGCAAGCAGAGTTGCGATTGGGATTGGGATTGGAATTGCGTTGAATTTGGGTCTCGTTGCGTACCGCATTGAGTAGAGGATCCCGCCATCCTGATCCAGTCGCAGCAGCTTGTTGGGCACGGTTATCGTGTGTATGTGCGAGTGTTTGCCATTGTAAAAGTATGTATCGGGTCGCCAGATCTTGTCCAGCATTTTAATGCTCAGCGACAGACTCTTGATGGGCCCCTGAAAGCTCAGTCGCTTGTCCCTCCAATACTGCCGGAAATAGCAATCCATCGAGTAATCCATGTCCAGCTCCGAGACGGGTCCCATGCTGCGTATCAGTATATTTGTGCGCACCACCGTCGGCAGGCCCTGGCCATGTGTGGGCAGCTGCGATTGCTCGTAGCGCTTCAGTAGGTTCTCCAAAATGCTGGATATATTCCGGCTAAGCATATCCGCCGATGCGGTGCGTGCCCGCAACATACGACCAGCTCCAAAATCGCTCGTCTCGTTCACGTAGCGGCGACTGAGGCGACTTTTGCCCGTGCCGTTCGCCTGGATGGCTGGCAGCGCTCGAAAGGACTCGTATATGCGACTGGCCTTGAACTCGCTAGTTATCAGAGGCATTTTGGTCGTTGCCGTGGGTATGCTCTGACCCCAATGCCCGTCAAGCAGGCTGAGGTAAATCAAGAAACTGTGGAAATATTTTCAAAGTTTAACACCATACATAAATTAAATTTTTGGTCCAAATTCATGTAAACAATTTTCGAATTAATACCTGAATGTTCCCATAGAAGGCTAGGTCTCAAATTTCCCCAGTCATAACTTTGCCAAAACTCAACCGATTTTCATAAGGTTGGTCTTTTTGTTCATGGTTCGGTGTCTAGATGAATTCTACATTTCAGTTTAAAAATAAAATTTTTGGTCCAAATTCATGTAC
>SCDY01000934.1:0-66894 GCA_004143825.1 Drosophila micromelanica | reverse complement strand
TTGAAGAGCGAAAAGCCACTTGAAAAGCCACACCAGAAATTTATGCGTACGTTCGAATGTATGCTCGTTACTCATCTTAGTGTTTATATTGTCTTTGGTCGCACCCTCAATTTCTGTTTTCTACCACGCCCACTGGGAGGCTAGCATATTGATAACATCTGTATGTATATTTGTCACAATTTGAAAGCGATAGCTCTAAAGATCGAGTCAAAAAATGTTCGCCATTCCATAATAACATTAGTTAAGACTATGAACGGGTATAAAAAAGTCGGTAATACCGTTCCTACTTGATTGTTTAAACTTTCGTTTTACCATTCGGTATTTTGTAAGCCCAAAATTAAAACAATTATTGAACTTTAATTGAGTAAAACTGAATTCTATCATGTTCATCTTCTGATTTTCAATTTATCAAAAAGTTGTAAAAGTCAGAAAATTTTAAAAAATTTATATGTATTTGAAAACGTATAAAAAGTGTTATAAAAACGTTCAAGTTTTAGCAACCCCAATTTGTAATTTAGAAATTATGAACGATTTTCCTTTGTCTGGTGATCTGATCTTCTTGACAGCAGAGAAAAGCAAGTATTTCTTAAATTTGGTTTGTAGTTGAACCGAATTGCATGACAAAATGAAATGACTCTCTGTAAGGGTATACATGCACACACACATACACATAAGCCACGCAACGTTCCGTCCATCTCCCTCTCTCAGTCACACTCTCCCGTTCCCCCCTGCGTGGCTCTTCCTGTGTCAAGTTTTTGCGTTGCGTTGTCGCCGGCTACAAAGTATTTTTGCTGTGCTTCCTTTCGGAATGCGAATCCGAACGCGAATGCAAATGCATTTACTCTGTGACCCAAATAGAGAGGCGTGAACGCATTTAAAAGCTTAAATAATTAATTAAATGCGTGCCACGTAGCCTACAGTATACAGTTTAAAAAATAAAAATAAAACAATAACATGTTTTGCACATGTATCCATATTCATATAATCAATAAAAGATAGAGATTTAAATTAGACAGCTAAGAATATGTCCGCAGAAGGAAGGGCCGTCCGCCAGAGCAAATTTTACCGCACACAATATGTACATTGTGCATATATACATAGATATGTGACGACAGGTGTACTTACCAGGACATTAGCATCACCATGCCCACCGCAATGGCAGCGCCTTGCAGCGTTAGCCTCGAGGGTCGTGGAATTTGAAACATGATTTGTTGGGTTTTGTTTTGTTTGCTTTTTTTTTGTTTATGTTTTATTTGGTTTGTGTGGCAGCCTGCTGCTGTTACGTTCTGGTTCTGGTTTACAGCTGATAATGATTTGATTTGATTTGATTTTGTGTCTTGATTTAGCACTGAATTTCCGTTAGGTTAGGTTAGTTTCTCGATCGATTCTTATCGATCAGCTGTGCGCGCATGGGCACCGTTACCGTTACAACCTGCCCACTTGCACTTTACCACTGAATGCGCCACAAAACCAAAATATATGTCAATTCGCAACGGGGCACTGAGCCAACTTGATTTTCCGGCCGCGTCTGCTGCTGATGCTGCTGCGTAGAAATGAAATATTGCTGCATGAAAACAAAAATATGGCAATTTACCAAAAATAAATGCAAACGAAAAGTCCAAAAATGAAAAACAATCTTGTTGTTCATATTATTATTAATGTCATTATAATACCCTCGCGGCGAGTATTATAAATTTGTCACGAATTGTGTAACGTATTTTTACGCCAGACCCCCCCAACAAAAAAACCACAAAAATGTTTCCCTTTCATGTTTTGTACCCATTAAAAATTACTGGAAATAACTGGTTTTACGCAGTAAAAAGAACAGCATCGATTCTAAAAAGCATTTACAGTCTCCATTTGATGTTACACGCTTTTCTCATATCAATAAACATAGATTTTAAGCCTTGGTTCTTAGATTTCGAATATTATGAGAGCTAAAAATAAGTATCTAAAGTCAAAAATATATGTACATCTATTGATAACTATGACATTTTCTATCGATAATACACATTTCTTATTTAGGCTTTTTTTGGGGGAAATTTCGATTATTATGATTTCTGGAGAAACTAAATTCAATATGTATGCTTTTATAAAGTATTTAAAGTTTTATATTAATCATTTTATCGATAACTTTTTGCACTTCGATTCAGATTCTAGATTTGAAATATATAAATTTATAAAGTTTACAAAAATTAAATACAATTTACTAGTCCCAGGGAAAAGGGAAAAATATGTTTAAGAGGCACGACTTTTCTTTTTGGTATCAGGGTATCAGCAGATCGGACAAGCAATGTCTCACATTATTGTTATTATTATTGTACATCGCAAATGGGACAAAAACAACGATATTCATATTATATAGGGCAGATGCTTTTAATGTTCGTCATCGCCTTGGCCATGGAAATAAATATCACCAATTTCCATTAAAAGACATAAACGTCGCAGTTGGAGTCACCGAAAGCGCAATACCCTGTTCCACAATTTATAAGGACTAAGGATAGAACGTAAAACTTCTTGAATGTGGACATGGAAAACGGGGGTATATCAATAATAAAGCAATACAAAAAGTAGCCTAATCCATATTTAGGGTCATTAAAACAGTGAAAAATATCGATTTTTAGTACATGACAAAAATCCTTACTTTAATCTAGGGCGACATCCAATTAAATAAAACTCGAAAGAAACGTAGAAAACAAAAAAGCCAGAAACAAAAACCATTGCACAAAACTAATATACTATTTTGGTTTTTGAGAAGAGTGTATAAAAACAAGAAGCACAAAGAAACGACAACTGCGTTTCAGCTGCTGCTGGCCAAAATACAATCGCGTATTACATATTGCGTCTTCCTTAAAGGACTACAAAGAGTATTCCATATCGTAATTTAAAAACATTTTTGCTCTCTGCGCTTTACAAATGTAGCGCGGAACGTGGAACGTCGAGCACAGCTCAAGATAAAGATTTCGTTGGCGTGTTTTGTTTTTGTTTTTTTTTCTTTTTGGTATTCGCTGCGACACCGGCAGCCTGTGAGAGAAATATAGCGATAGCGAAAGAGAGCGTATGTAAGCGTTGCCAATCAACAGCAAATAGTCGGAGAGTATTGTGAGTGAAGTTGCGATAATAATAATAACAAAAACAAAGCCAACTAACAGAAAAGCGTAAAAAGAAGAGGGCGAAAACAAAAACGGCAAAGTTGTTTGGCCTTCGATGTCTTTTCAATTGCGTCGCAGAATATACATACAAACATTTACATACACATGTACATACGTATCGAATGTGTGTATATTTAAAGCCAGTGTGCGTATATATAGTATTTATATTATATGTACATATATATTTTTTAAGCGTATATAGTTGTCATTCTTCTTGTACTCTATTTTGTTTGTGTAATTAAATACAATTGTAGGTACTTAAGTACATAAAGTAAGCAGCGCAAATAAAGCGAATAGCCAGTCAAGTGACAAAGGCAAACAGTGCAAAAATAAAAAACAAGACAAGAGAAAAAAATTATGATGACACGCTGAAAGACGCCTCCCTTTGGCACAAACTGAAACGCAGTTACAGTTACAGCTCAATACTTCTAACCACACAAAGGGCAGCTGCTCTGGATAACAACACCAACCTAAACACAAATGTATGCATATACATATATATATTCAGATACAGAAACATGCACAAGGCTACATATTTTACGTGATTTTTGAAACTCAAATACACTTATGAACATAGGTTGGGCTGTAGTTCTCGAATTATTTAATTTTATAATTTGCACATACACACATGGGCAAAAATCGCCTGGAACAAACAGCGCGCAACAGCACAAACAACAACAGCGAATTAAACGCGTTAGATATAAGGGAACGTTCGGTGGGGGGTAAAGTCGTGTCGAGGATGGTTGTCAGCGGGGGGGAGTGCGTCCTTCAGCGAGACGGTTGTTTTTTTATTTTACTTTTGGCACCCACACGACAAATTAATATACTTTTGATTTATTAATGAGGCTCGCTCGTCACTGTTGTGTGCCTGCTTGCTTCGTTTTCTTGACGGCACAATAAACAAACAAAAAAAAATTGATAATAAACAACGTTGCTGCAACGAAACGCGCAAATGCTATGTTGAACTAATGTTCGACTGATTGATATATCGACATTTCGATAACTGCCTTTCGATAATCACCTTATCTCTGGTCGGCTCCTATGTTGGTGAGCTTGTGCCAGCACTAACTGAGCGCGCTGCTCGCCAGAGCTGTCCACTTGCTGCATTGCAAATTGAATTGAAAAAGTCAAACAAGCTGGCAGGTTCACACAACAAAGTGAAACCGAAAAGCAAACGCCAAACAAACTTTTAATTTTTTGTTATTGTTCATTTTTGTTTAACTATCTTTTATTTTCTGATTTGTTGTTCTGCCCGGCTGTGCCAGCAGAGGTCGTTTGTGGTGCGCAGTTGCCCTTGAAATTGCCATAGCAACAGAAACACAACAAATGAATTGTTAGGTTTTTTTTTAACATTGCTTTTGGGTCGCGTTTCTCGCGCAAAAGGCAAACTAGCAAAAAATCGTTTGGCATTTCTGTTTGTTTGTTTTTTTTTTGTTTTGTTTTTTTTGTTTGGTTTTGTGTAACAGAACATTCCAAATTCCAAGTGCACACACACACACACAGACAGAAATGGACACGGATAATGCGAGGTGGGTCGTTCAATTAGCGCCTAAAATGGTTTCAAACTTTATTCTGCTTGGCTAAATGTACAGCTTGGCCATGGATATGCTGCGTGCCGCCACAGAACAGACTGAGGCTACATCAATGACAGACAGCAACACACCCAGTGCCAATCCCTATCAGCTGGCAGCGCCGACAGAGTACGTGTCCCAGTTCCGCATCGACGGACGTGCTATATTGCCGCCCCTGGTGAGTAGCTAGAATAAAGTTTGATTGCGGGCGTGCCGTCACTGAAGCATGAATCCCAACCAGATGACAGCGGAGAAGCGACGCCAGATGCAGCAGCTGCGCCAGCGAGCTCAGCAACTGGAGGCCAAGTACGAGCGGGCGCATGCCCTCAAATCGACATCGATGCTACCCAAACCAGAAGTAGTTGCCTCCGACATCAGCAGCAGCAGCAACAGCAGCAGCAGCAGCAGCAGCAGCAGCAACAATAGCAGCAGTAGCAGCTGTGAATTAAACGATAGCAACATGAAAAACACGCAGCGATTGCCACAGCTGCAGCAAACGGAGACGTTCATCTATGACAGCACACGCCAACAACAACAACAAAGCCAGCTGGAGCTGGAGATGGAGCTAGAGCTGGAGCTGGAGGATCAGATAAACAATTTGCCGCGCAGTCGTCCCTTAACGCTGGACATCGAGTCAAAAAGTCGGTCGGATACCGGCATTATACCCACCATTTGCGTTAATCCACCCACTCCGCAGTGTGACCAGCAGCCAGCAGCTTATTTAAATGAGAGTCCATCGCCATCACCTTCATCAACACCGGCCGGTGGCAGTCGCCCGCTGGGCACGAACCATCGCAAGCTGAACAACATTACCAACCGCATACTCCAGTTTGAGCGCACTGGTCTGGGCAAGAGGACGCCGCTGCAGCCACAGCCAGCCAAGTTCCTGTGGCAGAATGAGGCGCTCAGCGCTGCGACGGACAAGCGGATGCTGCGCTCGAGCACCAGTCCCGCGCTGAGCGCCGGCCAAGTGAGTGCGACGCAACTGCATCGTTCCCGCTCATTTACGCTGGATGAGCCCTCGCAGGCGCTTGTCGAGCACATGCAACGCGAAGGCAAGCAGCCGCCGCCATCAGCGGTAATGCCGAATGCTGCTGCCGTTGCCGTTGCCGTTGCAGAAGCCTCGCCACGATGCCGCTTTGCGTTGCCAGCGAACGTTTCGTGCTGCTCATCGTCAGCAGAGCAGAGCTTGGCCCATCTGCGGCGCGACACCGTCGAGTCCAAGGCCAAGCAAGTGCAACGCAGTGCCAGCGCCAGCGCCAGCGCCAGCTGCGTCGATGTGCCGAAGTCGCCAGTGTCGCCAAGGCGGCAGCAACAGCTACACCACAAGCAGCAGCAGCAACAGCAACAGCAACAGCAGCAGCAGCAGCAGCAGCTGGAACAGCTATTACAGCGTGCTCTGCACGAAACAAATGGCGTGCTGGCGGAGCACGGGCAGAAGGATCGCAAGCAGCTGGCGTTAGCCAAGCGACAAATGTTCAAGGACATTAAGAGTGCACATCGCGATCGCTTTCAGCAGCTGGTGCAGTACCAGCACGAGGAGCAGCGTCGCATGCAGCTGGAATTCGATCGCCAGCAAAAGTTTCTCATCGAACAGATTTGTGCCGAGATAAATGTGTCCGTCTATGCACACGAGCCGCTCATCAGTGCGCCCAGTCCAAGCGGAATCTCCGAGTATACAAGCACCGATGATTTGCCGACGCCGTCGCGGTCCTCGCCAACAACGAATACGGAGACGGCGACGGCGACGGCGACGCTCAATTCACTGAACTCGACGCCGCAGCGTTATGCGCAGATAGATGAATCTGTATTGGACAAGGATTCGACTGCACGCAAGCGGCTTTTTGAATTGAATGAACTGGACGATGCCGAGGAGCTATCGGAGCTGCTGCCGTTGCAGAGTGCCTCCAGCTCGCCAAGATCTGTGTCGCTGCCCAACAGGAGTACCAACAGCAGCAAAATAAAAAAATCTGTGCAGCGCAGCCATCAAAAGTCGCCCATGGCCGCCAGGAAGGCGACCAGTCCAGTGATGACGGCCAAGTCAGCGCCGGCCAGAAGAGTTGCCAACAACAACAAGACGACTGCGACGCCGGCGACCAAAACAAATTCACGCAGCCAGCAACAGACGCAACCGCGCCGCAATGCCACCTCGCCTAGCCGCCAGACAGTAAGTATTTTCTGCGCCCACAGATGGGCAACCACAATGCTAACCCAGTTTCTCTTCCTTCTCCATCTGTCTGGCTTGCTCTCTCGCTCACCTGCTCTAAATAAATGCGATTTATCAGCAGCGCTTTGTTGCCAAGAAGTAATTGATAAACAAATCGAAGCCAAGCAAGTGCCTTTAGCCCCAACATTGGACAATCTCTGGGAACCAATATGCATATATTTTCCAAACATATCAAACGTTTCCCTTACGATTGTTTAATAATAAAAATAACATAAGATGCAACAAACGGAAAATAACACAGCCAGAGCTAACTAACTTTAACTTTAACTAACACCAGTCGCAATCTATCACGCTTCTATTAATATGCCCTCTAATCTATGCCAGCTGTCGGCGGTCGAGCCTGAGACGCAGCGACGTCACCTGGCCGCAACGGTTCTCAATGCCGCCACGCGGGGTTTTCTGGTGCGCCGCCTATTTCGGACGGAGCAAGTGCAGCGCATTGTGCAGACCATACGCGATACGCTCATCTTTGTGCTCAATCTGCACCTGGAGACGTGCAGCAACAGCCTCGAGCAGGAGGAGCCGGCCAATATACGCCTCAAGGCGCGTCTGTTACAGCAGGTGATAGTTGTTTTTATCAATTGCATTAACTTCTTTTTTAAGAACCGCCCCTCAATTTTCTGCCATATCCAGCTGTGCTCGGCCAGTCGCACTCTGCACCTGATCTTCTTCCAAACGAGCATCAAGGAGCGCATGGAGATTATTGCGCGGGATCGCAAACGCATCAAGACAAAACTCTTGGCCATACATGTCAAGCATCGCCACTAGATGATCATCGGATTCCCCGATCGCTACTCCCCATTGAAACACATCAACTTCGATCACATCACGTTTAATCAACTCGCTTAACGGCAACTCTGTTGAAACTCGAATACAATAAAGACTATATACCACTTCGCCTTGTCATTTAAGATATAGATTTCTGTAATTTGAATTTAAAAAAAATCTTTCGAAAGTACACCAAATACTACTAAAATGAAAACTTTTTATCGTTCTATCTATCTTTCTGTAAGAAAAATGTATTCAAAATGATTTTAAATGGTGTTATTCGAATAATTTTTAATTTTGATTTACTTTCTGAAATAAATATTCCCAAATATATGGTATATGTATTTAAAATACATGTTAACAATTTAAATATATATTCGAATCATTTGTTTTTGTATTTAAGAATAAAAACGTATTTTTTGAAAAATATTTGAAGTAATGCTTTTAATTTAATAAGGATTATAAATATAAATTTCAACTAAATGTGCCCTTTAAGCCGTACTTAAAATACTTGAAGAGTTTTTTAAATCAATTGATACAAGCTTTGGTATTCTATAATGTGAACATATATTACCCTCCCGATTCCTAAAAAACAAAAACATAAACAGAAAACAAATAGAGTCCGACTCAAAACGAATACATTAGTAATTACTGCATTATATGAACTGAGTATAAGAGAATATAGAACACTCAATCATATTTTGACATAATACTTTTTATTTGCAGCCCACGGAAACTTAAAGAGGTCGTCCGTTGAGTATTCGGCAGTTCGTTAAAATCTAATTGCGATGCTAACATTTGTGAGTGTATTTTATCAGCATCGGATTAGTCGGCAGGCACAAGACAGAAGCTATTTAAAAAGTTGATAGCACATAACCGAAGGAGATAGACACATATATTCTTAAATTGCGTACACACAAATACAGACGCTTTTACATAAAGTACGCATATACATATGTAAGTATATGATAATTGTATTGGTATAATTGCATATGTTTAACATTATCTCTGTACCATCATTACGCTAGATTCCAAGTAAATTTGAGTTGTAGCACACGCGTGCATAACATATACATACGTTCGTATAAGTACTTATGTGTGTATGTTTAGTATATGTGTGCACATACATATATTTATATTAAATATAAAATTAACTAATTATGTTATAAAAAGCATACAAATTCTAAGCGAATGCCGCGCCGTCGCAGTTTGTCCATCTTCTTCAGGTTGTTGGTGTTTTTTTTTCTTTGTGGTGTTCCTGTTCCCGTTTCCGTTTCCTTTTCCGTTCCCTACACTAGCTTAGGCGAAGCTGCAACACGAATTAGTCTTTTTCGCTGTCTTGTAGAAGGCCTTGCTTTGCATGGATAGCTGCTCAGATTTGGTGACCATATCCTCCAGCTTCTCGCCACGCTCCAGCACCGATTCTATTGTGTTCTTTAGAATGATTTTGGTTTCATCCAAATCGGTTTGCATTTTCGTTAACGGATCCGCTTCCTTGGGGTCCTGGTATCTGACCAAAAATGCCGGCAACGTATCAAATGCAATCGTTGACTCCGATCCGTTAACCCATTGATCAGCGGGTACCTTGGCCGTGAAGTCATCGAGGATTTTCGTAATTAGCGTGTGCGCCACACGGTGCGGGTACTCGTGATCGGCGATAAGAACGCCAGCCAAATTATCAGCACGTACATAAACATGGCACATATACGCATCCTGTTTGACAGACTGACGCAGGGCCGGCTGAGTGCGTTCCACAATTGTCTTCGAGGCGAAGCTGTGCGAGAGGGGGGCAAATCGAATATACAAACATATGTGGTAAATGGGGGCGAATTGCGCCGTCGCCGTACTCACGTCATAAACTCATTGACCGTGCCACGTTGGAAAAATGAAAAGGACTGCAAGTCAGACGTTGTTTTCAATAAGCGAGCTTCGCTGGCACCCTTGTAGAATACACTCAGCGTGAAAAGCCTGACCATATTTTACGATTTCTGTGCGGTGCTAGAGAATGAATGCGGGTTACACTAATTGACTGCGGTGCGAAGCTGCTAATATTATTTTCTGCTGCGTTCAGTTGATTATGGCAGGTGGGTCTCGTTTAAGTCGCACACGTTTTCAATATTAATATAAATATGAATTGTGGAACAATTTGGTTTGTTTAATGCGCTTGTTATTTTTGTGTGTGAGTGTGTGACAGCTAGTTGAATATATCGATAGCGATGCGATAGCGATGTTTGTGACCGACTTGTATTGGCATTGATATCGATACTGTTCAACACTGATGTGCCAGTAAAATGTAACTTGTTTTCTCCCCACACCCCCGCCATAAGACAAAATTATAACGGCCAAAATCCTCGTTTTCTAAAGCTGTACATTATTTAAAGTAACATACATATATGCGCACATATTACATATGTATTCTTCTAAACTCACTAAAGATATATTAACAATGGTAAAACGACTAATTTGGAGCACCGCCAATGGTGACAGGCGCATTGGGCGACTCCTTTTGCTTTAAACTCTTCTCAAAACGCTCGAATTCCTTGTTTGCCATTTTGTCAGCATCATCGAAGACCTGCTCAACGGACTCAACTTCCGGTATATAGAATTGAAGCATATTCTGCACACCATTCTTCAACGTAACAATGGAACTGGGACACGATGAGCACGAGCCTTGCATTTTCAACTTAACAATGCCGTTCTCGTAGCCCATAAAAACAATATCACCGCCATCCTCTTGCACCGTAGGCCGTATGCGCGTATCCAACAGTTCTTTGATCATCATGACCGTCTCATCGTCGTCGTCTAGGATTTCTGTATCTGCATTGGGCCGTGCCTCGTGCAGAATGGGTAAGCCGCTGGCAAAGAAGTCCATGATGACGGCAAAAACTTCTGGCTTTATGAGACCCCATTCGCCATTCTCCTCCTTAGATATAGTAATGAAATCAGAGCCAAAGAATACAGCTCGTACGCCTTCCACGCGAAACAATAGCTTGGCTGCAACGAAACCAGCAATTAACCAGATGAAAACTAATGCCAAAGATCGGGACTCACCCAACGGACTACAATGAGCCGCCGTGCCACTGGGAAAGTCATACGTATTCCCTTTGCCCAGTACTTCAACGCCGGGCAAGAACTTCAAGCTATCTGGATTCGGGGTGTCCTGTGTCTGAATAAACATATTGCGCTTCGCCATGTGTCCCACAACAGGCACCGCGGCCAATTTCTGCCCGAGCACGGGTTGCTTTGTTAGTCCGCCAGCAAGTGTCGAATATGTGTTACGTGCAGGCACAGCCGATGCCGATGCCGACGCCGACGCAGCGGTGCGCAGTGTGTGGTCTCTGCTTGCATGTTGACAACTTGCGGCGTAATTAGAGTAGATGTTAATTTCAATGGTGGATCAACTGTAAATAGCTACCTACATTATTTGATTTGCACCAAGGCGTGTATTACGCAAAGTGTTTTTAGCTGCGCATGAAATTAATTTCGACATAGCGTATGTAACTTTCGTTGGAATCGATATATACTAACAATACATCAGCTGTTGTATGCAAAGCTGCCACCCATTTTGTCAATTGTCGTGTTTACGATGATATTGTCGTATTTAATCGATATATATGTATACTTTGCATCAGCTGTTGTGCGCTGCCACCTGGTTCGAAAATATTTGTACCTAAGTCATTTGTCGATACGATAATGCAGCTTAATATTTTCTCATATGAACTTCATGAAAATTTTTCTTTTACCCTCTATATTTCAGTAATCATAAAAACACATAAAATTCCATAAAAATCTAAGCTAAAAGAATTTGACCAGCTACTAAATGGTATAACGTAAATAATTTAAAAAAATAATAAACACCATTCAGATAGTTTTTTCAATTAACTACATATATTGAGATTAGTTCTAATTACCCATTAGCGCGCTCACAATAATTATTTAATCCTAGAAAATACAAACATACAATCGGATTTGTATATTATTTTTATATATTATTTATATTTTTTCTTAGTAAATTAAAGGACAAGTATAATGGAGACGAATTCATATTTCTTATTTAAGGTTCCTGAACGTGTCAAGTTTTACATAAAAAAAAGTAGGAACGTTCCATTCGGATATAACAGTCGAAAACTGTATTATTATTCTTGTTGGAAATACAGATTTTTAGATTTGGGGAAAAGGGAGTGGACATAGCCTAAATTTTTTGTAGATCGTCAGAAATTTCTCTGCCAAATTTGGTGACCTTTAGCTCTAAATTGTGATATATGAATTCTTACGGTTTAACCGCCGCCAAGATTTATAGATTTGATGGAGTTGCCACGACCCCAGTTGGAGTATTGAACAACATTTTTGTGCGATCTTCGAAGCAGGTCTTTTGTAATGTAAATGAGAGAATAAGAAGAATCTAGCTTTTAAACGGATGGAGATATATAGATTAAATAAATAAATTAAATTACACAAGTATAGAAAACAATTACGATTCGTCATGACATGTTTTTAAGGATTAAGCTTAGATTCTGTGTTATGTCTAATACTCTTCATATACGAAATTTGTGTTGAACAAAGTGTTGCAAACATTGACAGCGACATTGCGGCGTGCAATCTTCTTGGAACGCCCGTTGGCGGTGAACTCCTGATTGTCTACAATGACGCCCAAACGCTGCATCACATTGGGCTTGTCGCCAATGGAACCATGATCAACATATGAAAGTCCCGGGCGCATCTGTTAATAAGTTAAACGAAAAGCAAATAACTATAGTAAGTATTTACATATGACTACTTCAATTACTAGTCCACTCACAACGCATAACAATGTGGCTGGGTGCATTGTCTCCCAATTGATCGGCAGCTCAGTGCGTACCGGCGGCTTCTTTGGCTCCTTGGGTATGGCAGCAGCCGAAGATGGAGAATTCGGAACGCCTGACTGTGCGGCGTTTGCAGCTGCCGATGGATGCATTTCGGGCACAATATAGCCCTCGCGCTCCCATTCGGCAAACAGCTTGTAAATGGCAAATGAGGCCAAGTTCAGCATTGGCACATCATCCTCCGGTGGATTTTC
This sequence comes from Drosophila micromelanica, assembly GCA_004143825.1. NCBI lineage: Eukaryota > Metazoa > Arthropoda > Insecta > Diptera > Drosophilidae > Drosophila > Drosophila micromelanica. The sequence continues at coordinate 54,120 of SCDY01000934.1, read as the reverse complement.
AGCATTATCATCCTCGTTGGTGTCCATTGCCTCCGAATCGCCATCGGCGGGCGCTTTGGACGCTTTCTTAGGCCTTGGCGCCATTTTCGAGATGATATAATCGCGCAATGCTTTCTCACAGGCCAAATTCTTGGCGGCCATCTTCGACTGTCCCTTGCCTTCGTACTGTCTGGTGTTCACGGTGACTATGGCGGTAAAGCCGCCATCCGGATTGCTGTTAATGGCAAAGTCGCTAATGTTAATACCCTTTACCTCGTTTAGGGCCATTAAAGCATTCTTGGGCAACATGGACTTGCGCAGCTGCCGATTCTGGCGCAACTTCTTATCGCGTGTACGTTCTACAGAAAATAAATCAAAATTTAGAATTATATTAATTCGGTTCGTTTTTAACATTTCTTGCAAACTTATGTATTTACGTACCCGATGACTTCTTGCGCTTTTGGAAAATTTTCTTAAATGGTATTTTTCCACCATTATCGCTTTCCGTTGCGTTGTTAAAGTCCATCATGTTGTCAATATTGGGGACAGTATCAACTGGCTCCTCGCCTCCCATTGAGATTGGTTCATTCTTAATAACAATGGGCATGGGCAAAGCTTCGGAGATTTCCACCTTCTGGGGAGGCTGGGGCTTGGGCGGAAGTTGAGCCGGCTGCGGTGCCGGCACGACAAGCGGCGGTGCTTGCTGCGACGTGGTTGCATTTGGATTCTAAACAAGAATACTTTTGTTATTAACGCATAACATGAAGAAGCAAATAATTTTTTTTTTTTAACAAAAAAAAACTACTTGCATAAATCCATAGGTTAATTTGCAGTGCTTTGAAAAATTATTCTTAACCGATGGACTGACGAAACTCGTCTCAATTTTAATTTTAATTTCTTGTTTTCTTTTAAACGACCGTGATTTGGATTTGAGTTTAGTGGAAAAGTGTACCTTACAAGCTGCAGCTTTTTAACTTTTAGCATGCCACAAAACCGTTTAAATTTTATAATAAAAGAAATTTTAAAAAAATCAAAATAAAGAATTGTTTGGGTAGTTTTAGTTGATTTAAATTTATTATAGATAGCTTCCGTTTAAACTTTTGCCAAAAGCAATAGGCAATAGTTATTTGCTTTAAATTAATTTAGTTTAATATATTTATTTACGTTGCAAACTAAAGTGAACATATAAAATTTATTTAAAAAAAAAGTTGTAACAGTTATGGTTTTGGGCTTAAACTTAAAGAAGACAAGGGCAGAACTTAATCGTTTTGTCCGTTTAGCATAATACCAATCTCAAAGTGTCTTACATGCCATTCAAGGGATCTACTAACGGCGTGGGCGTAGGCTTTAAACGCAGCAGCAAGTGTGCCGGCGGTTCTACTAAAAACCATAGTTCAGGAGTAGCCATGACCAATCCTACAACCCAAAGTGCCCAAACGAATCATGCAGACGCACTGCACCAACGCAACCATGAACTTAACCATTCGATGGTTAACGTCAATCACATCACATTAACCAAATGCTTGGCCATCTGGCCACCCACAGCAGCTGCTGTCGGTGGGCCGAGCGGGTCATTTTGAATTGGCGTTTCGGTGTCTCGTTTGGGTACTCAAGTGAAGTAAATGAGCATTGCTATCTAACGCAAAACTAATAATTTTAGTTACAATTTCGAATGAATTGATTTCCAGCAGCCCTAAAAGTAACAAAAATAGCAAGTCCAACTGTTCATTTATTGTCCAAGGCTTCGGCAACTTCAAGTGTAGTTGTGTGTTTATTAGAGTGGTTCGTGTCAGTTCCATTTTTTCGATAATTTCGAGTAATGAATTAAAATCAGTAACTGTTTATTCACTTGTTTAGTTGAGTTCATCATGAACGATACAAACTGATTCACAACTCTAATGTGGATTTGTGTGTGTGTGTGTGTGTGTGTGTGTGTGTGTGTGTGTGTGTGTGTGTGTGTGTGTGGTGTGTGTGTGTGTGTGTGTGTGTGTGTGTGTGTGTGTGTGTGTGTGTGTGTGTGTGTGTGTGTGTGTGTGTGTGTGTGTGTGTGTGTGTATATGAATGAGAGCGGAAGCTGGACAACGCTTGGCACTTGCGATTAAAGAAACTTTTATTGGCTATTGCAAATGAATTCACAATTGGTTTGAGACACACATTTTCAATTTGTGCGCTGTAAATTATATAAATAAAAATAGAATTACTTTTATTGCAAAAACAGTAGTTGTAATATGAAAGGAAAACAAAACAAAAACAAAAAATGAAAAATGTATGCATATATGAGTACACATCCATGTGTGTATTAACATAGATACATATGCATGTACTTGAATGTGTAATTTTTGTAACTGCCATATATATGTATGTATGCCATTATCGATTAACCACATATGCATGTGTGCACCAGAATATAATACACAGGCAAACACATGTACATGTGAGAGTGCAAAAACAACAAATTACGACAGTATACGCTGCTGTATATAAAAACATATTTATATGTATGTATGTATACACCACTCATATCTACATTGCAGATGTATTTATACTTTTTTTTCAGATTTGCAAGAATACACACATACATACACATTTGCAGGCACCAATGGAAAAGATATAGAAATATTGAATAGACGCTGATAGGTTAATGAGTAATGCAATCATGAAATGCAAATGGATATGTATGTAGATATGTATGCCTGCTTGGGAATACATATGTATTAATTAATACAAACATAAATGTTCAACTTACATAGACGCCTCCCGAAACAAATGGTTTGTTCATGACAGTCCTGCGGCTGCGATTCATTTTAAAAAATTTGTATTTGAAAACTTGCGAAACTCTTTTTTGTCAAACACCTCGACGGTAGAGTTGTATCGAATCGTTCTGAATAAGTTCGAATGAACCACTCACCTAACTGAACCACTCGCTTATGAACTAGTTCAGTCAAGCTGGTCTCGGGCATGATTCAGTTTTTAATTTAACAAGATCATGTTAAATGCATGGAATACATGAAAATTGGCAAATGAATTTACAAATGCAATTGTCAAACTTTAACGGCTGCGATGCGCTATAATCAAAAATTTTTGAGCCACCCTCAAACTCAAGTATATAGCTAAAACACGAACCATAATGAGTATATGTTTTAAATAAATAATTAAATAATAAACTTAGTTGAATCTTGGCAAACACTTGCTGATTTGTAATAATTAAATAATGTATCGTAATATTTAAACAAAATTTGTAAGAATCAAGGTGCTAAATTGGTCTGGTAACGCCTTGATTGTTGAAGTTGAGTTTAGTGCTGTGAAACGGAACATCCGATTGCCGGGTGTTGGTGTTGGCACATCGATTACTCGATACTTGTGCTTTCGTCGTACCCGTGGAGAATTATTTTCCCAGCATATTTTGCACGAATTAACAGTAAATCAATTTAAGAAATGACGAACGAAAGCACAAATGTCGCCGAGCGGCTTAAGGTGGGTCCGCGAGAAAACGTCACCTATCCCATAGTGATGAAATACTGCGGGCATTGCACCATGCCAATAGAGGTAAGAGGGACTTGGCACATTTTTAACGGAACATTTATTGTTGAAGTTGTCGCTTTCAGTACTGTGAATACTATCCGGAATACGATAAATGCAAAGATTGGCTGGAACGCAACCTGCCCGATGACTTTGAGCGTCTCAAAATTGAGGAGGAGCAGGCAGCAGCAGACGGCACAGATGATGACAAGAAGCGCCAGAAGCGGGGCGGAAAGGGGCTGTTGCGCGTCAAAAAGAAGGAGGATGTCCCCAAACGCATTTGTGTTTCACGTGCAGCCCGCGGCAAAAAGAAGTCCGTTACAGTGGTAACCGGACTGAGCACTTTTGGTGGGTGGAATTCTCTACTACTTTTATTGTTATGAATACTTATGCGTATCCCTTCGTCGTCCACAGATATTGATCTCAAAGTGGCTGCCAAGTTTTTTGGTACAAAGTTTGCTTGTGGTTCGTCGGTGACAGGCGATGATGAAATCGTCATACAGGGCGATGTTAAGGATGAGCTCTTTGACGTTATTCCCGACAAGTGGGCCGAGATTGATGAAGATGTTATTGAGGATCTGGGCGATCAGAAGCGTTAAACTACAGAATCAACAGCCATTTGTTGTGCCCTGTTTACAATATGTGCTTATTTTATACGCAAATTACTTCAAATATTAAATGAATTAAACACTAGCCGTCACTGCGTCGGGTTGGGCTGCACCTGCTCCGTGCCACCGTTATAAAAGTGCTTGTGTGTCAGCTCAATGATGGCCTCGTTCTCCTCGTCGGTGAGCGGCACTTTATTGTCGTCAATGAGCTGAAGCAATATCTTAATGAAGTAGAGTATACAAAATCGGGCATATTTTTGCTAACCTACCAGTTGTGTGTGCAGGGCACTAGTCGGCGGGTCATTTACCATTTGCAGTAGCTCGTGGGGCATCAGCCTGTAATCGGCCAAGTCGCACAGGTATTTGGTAATTGATTCGCGTGTTTGCGTCTTGCATGGCGATTCCTCTAGATACTGCAGTGCCTGTTCAATACAAATAGAAATAGTTTTATTGCCGGCTCAAATATTCTGCCACCTGTACTCGATACCTCGTAGGTGACCGTCGCCAGATTCCGCATGCCAAACTTCTTTTTGGTGCTCTTAATCTGTTGCAATAGCTGCATCACCTCTAGATTTGTGACATACGAGTAAGTGGCATTAATTCTATAAAGTATTAGACTGATTATTGCATTTGTAACAATTGTTTGTTCACACATTTCTCACATTTCCATTATATTTGAATAGTTGCTCGCCTTCAACAATTTGTAAACAAACTGCAACTAAACACGCGTAGCATCGATAACGTCAGGTATCGATAACTGAGTGCAGGAACTTGGCGGGAAGAGTCAATTTGCTCGCATATACATATGTAAGAAACACAGCTTTGTTTTTGGGACTGAGTAAGCAGTGAAAACATTGAATTGAGTCCGATATATTTATCCGGCATATTTATCACTAAGCATTCAGAAGTGACGAATGTAACATCGTTCGGTATTTTGATTTAAATATTGCTGCTAACAAATTGAAATTCTCGGCCTTTGCTCAGTTCCTGTTTAGCATTCGTCTGAAATTCGATAAAAATATCACAATGGGGATCGCGGACACTGACAACAGAGTCCTAGCAGATTCAACAGATCCCAAACTGAACAAGGCCAGATCTCGCATGTGCCGCAAACGACGCCCATTGCAGTCGAGCATATTGAGCAACTGGACGTTCTGCTCCGATTTGCAGCGCCAATGGTCACGTCGACGCATCCGGCGTCTGTACGCTGCCGATAGGAATGCAAGCACATTGACGTCGACGTCGTCGACGAGGGCGCAGCGTTCCCATTTGAAGCAGCAGAGCTGGGCATTTTTCTACTACACACTGCTGCCGATGCTCATTGTGCTGTGCTTCAGCTGCTGCATCACAATCTACCAGAACCCGGAGGAGGTGTCAAAGTTCTGGCAGCGCTACATCAACCAGTACCAGGCGATAGTGCACAACAAGCGCAACTACTGTGGTCGCAACATACCGTTGCGCGACATATTCGAATATGTTGAGAGTAATGTGATCAATCAGGAGCTGGCGCTCAAGCAGCTGGAGCTGGCGCTGAGCACACGAAGCTCATTTCAGTCGATTGCCGTGGTGGGCACCTCGGGCCTGGGGAAGAGCCTCACCATGCGTCTGCTGCATGAGGTGTATCCGTGGGCGGAGAACGTGCAGAGCCTTGCCTGGAACGATTATGATCTGTTGGACGAGGAGGCGCGCTACAAGACCATCTTGGCCATATTGCGTAACTTGGCCCATTGCGGGCGCAATTTGATCATCATTGACAACATGGCCGTTGGCGATATAGATTACGTGGCCATGATCAATAACCTGGTGCAAACGAGCTCTGATATCGCCACCGGCAACAATGACCTGGATAAAAAACAACTGACAATCATTTATGTTTTCAATCTGAACGGAATGCTGACAGAGAATCACTTCATCCGGCAGATGCGTGCGATGAACTCGCTGCATTCAGGGACCACGGTGATCAACTACCGCAACTTTGATGAGACGGATCTGGAGAGGTGTGTGCGCCACGAGGCCCACCTGGTGGGTCTGACCCTGGACGAACGCTATGTGGATGACATTGTCAACAACACCAATGTCAACGCCTCCGGCTGCAAGACGGTACGCTCCAAGGTCTTGATCTACGGCCGGCCCATGGCGACAAACGAGGAAGGGGACGCCAAAATCGAGCAGGCTACCGAGGATGCTAATTAAAATGGCAGAAAAATCAAAACGTTAGGCATGGGTACTTTTTTCCCAAACAGTTCACCCATTATTTTTCTTCTCTCTCTCTCTCTCTCTCTCTCTCTCTTTCTCTTTGTGCATTTCAGTTTGTTACGTACCAAAAAAAAGATAAGGTTGGACTTCTATATAAAATTTTAGGTTTGGGGCGGGGGGAATTGCTTAGCAATTTCCTGTAAATTTCAAGTGTTTCAAAAAAAAAAAAAAAAAAAAAAATGCCAAATGTACACTTGTATTAAAGCTTTTATTGTAGCAACAAACATAATGTAAGATCAACCTAGTTTATGCTTAAACATGGAACATTTTCAATGACTGATTAATAGATTTTAAGATGCTTAGTTTGATAAGGCCGTAAACTTTGGTTGTGACTCTAGCTAAAATGAATATTTGACCAAGAAAGTGCGTCGGTGTTTTTATTAACCGAACCGGTTCGAGTCGAACCGAACCGGTTGAAGATACCCTTTACAATGGAAAATAATGAATTGTGCATTTTTTTTTATAACATTTAAAGGATAAATTGGCTCAAATTATGAGGTAACGTATTAATCAAATTTTTTTTGGCTCTAGCTCTTATAGTCTCAGATATGCACATTGTAGACGGGTGTAACCGACTGCGTAATACTTGTGCACACAGTTAAAAACTGTCGACAATGATTTTAAAGTTTAATTTTCGAAAATAGTGGGAGATATATATAAATATACAAAGAATAAATCTTCTGTCATGAACAGGATTGTTCCGATCAAAACAAGTAGGCATATTGATCTCTGTCCAACAACAGTATGCAAAAAAAATATAGTATTTGATGATTTACCCGTAAGCACGAGAAATTATTTGAACCTGAATTTGAGGAAAGAAAACAACGATTAAAAAGAAAATAAATTTGTATTCAAATTGAACTTACATATGAATTAATATAACAAGATTTACGATGGCCCAGCACGAGGAATGCGGCAACGTGAATATTTGGTGGTTTCCGGAAGACTTTTGCCAGTCGCGGTTCGGGCCCCACCGCCGGAGTGGCGCCAATTCCTGCACACTGATCTCGTTGATACTGGCCGATAAGGTGTCGCGGATGCCGAGCTTGAATCAGACGATGTCGGAGCTGCCCTCGGCTGCCTGGGAATTGATTGGCGATTCGATCAACGACGGCAATATCGTTTATCACGATCTGATCGCTGCGAATGTGAATATAACTATACCGGATGCGCTGTCGGCCATACGATCGCATCGGAAGATCAATTTCCTTTTGGAGGAGTGGTTCTTCACCCAGGTGGGGTCCGATCCGCGCAGTCCGACGATCGTTGCCGTTGAGCTGACGCGCATTTTCACCACCACACTGGACGCGTTCCGGCGGGGCAACGACTCGGATGTGCCGCCGCATCTGTTCGCGGCCATCGTCGCCGACTGTCGCACCGTGATGGTCACCATCGATCTGCGCACCTCGATTGTGGCCATCATCGATTCGCATCAGCATGGCGGCGAGGCCGGCGCGGTGTTCGCCCAAAGCACCATCGAGTGCATCAGTGAGCTGCTGTTCTGGTTCATCAGCATGCTGGATCAGATCTACTCCAGCCATCCGTCGATCTTTGAGGTATCCTTCCTCTGCTCCCTGCCGGATGTCGCCACCCGCATCCCCCCCGCCGTCGAACAGTACGCCAACGATATGTGCAAGCCAAAGGACGAGTCCAATTAACCGCACACTCTATCAAGGGACACGCACAGAACCCACAAGTTCCACGTTGTGTATCTTGTTGCAGTTGTTGTTTTCACTTACGTTCCACAAATCCCCCCGCACAGAGTACAGACAATACATTTTTGAATACGACTCCATTTGTGCCTCTGGGTAGGAAGGTGACTTTTATCCGCTTGGCAAATATTTAGCAGGTGGATAGACTGCCAAATTCGACTTGACTTTTATAAAGAACAAGAGCTGCCTAGTCGACTTACCGATGTCCTAGATACCCTATTTCTGCATTGCTTGACTGCTGGTCACAGTCAGAAGAAACATATCCATAAATTATATATATTCTTGACCAGTATTAAATTTTCAGAAAATTTTTCTGTTGGTTCCAACTTTTTTGTTTTCCCAGATATCATAGAAACGTTTTTGGTATACAGGATTACTAGTGAAAGAAATTTCAGATGTATAAAAATTTATCTAAACTAAAGCCGATTGCTATTTTGCATTGTCGAATTTTATAACAGAATATAATCGAATTGTGTTCCGAAGTTATTTATGAAAAGACTTCAGTTGCAATTCGCATTAATTTATTTTCATTTATTCATTTACTCATGGATTTTTGGAAACACGTTTGTGATGTTGGCCAGGACAATGCAGAGGAGCACATCTGACTTCGATTGGCGCCAGTTGGCCTATAAATATGAATATGAGTGATTGTTGTGTGTAATGACCGTTAAATGCGTTTGCTAATATAATGCTATTCAAATCCTGCGTTCAGTACAATTTTTAAAGTAAGCTTTTTTTGTTTTGTTTTGTTTGTTGTGTTTTCGCTGTCTGCGCATGTTTTATGCCCATTATTATATATAGGTATATAATGTGTATATAATTTCTTGATTTTTCCTCAGCATTGGGTTCAAATTAAGGCTAATCTTGTAATGTTTACGCTTGTTAGTGAGTGTGCATGTGTGTGTGTGTGTGTGTGTGTGTAAGGGTGTGTGTGTTATATTTTTGCTTTCATATAATTATTTGTGTATTTTTGTTTTTTGTTTTTGCTCATGTCGAGCTTTAGTTCAACTAGATATCATCGATAAATTTATATATGTTAATAAGGAAACATTATTTTCTTCGTTCTTCATTCTATGATTTTGATGCAGCAGCAACCGCTTAAAACCCTAAATTTGTATGTTATATGTTTGAATATATACCTCTCCTTTCCTGTTTTTTTTTCTTTCTTAATGTGTGTTTTTGTTGTTGTCCTGCTCTATTTCATGCGTGTGTTTTGTTTTTCTTTTCTTTCTTTTTGTTTTTTTTGGTAATTTTGCTTGTGTTAAATATGATGCTGGTTGCTGCTGCTTTTGCTGCTGATGTTGTTGTTGACAGCTTAATCGAGACCATCGTCCACAAAGTCGGACGATTCCTTTTTGGCCTTTGGTTCGCTGCTGTTGGCGGGCTTGGACTCCGCATCACGGAAGGCGGCATCGTCGGTGTCAGCGTCGCCACCGGTTGGATCGGCGCCTGGGAAGCCACCGCCTGGGAAGCCGCCCGGGAAGAAGTTCTTTACCAAATTAAACATTTTTGGATTCGAAACGTATTTGGATATATTGGCCGGATTGGCCAGTATATCTTGCATGGCAGCGGCCACTTCGGGATCCTTCATTTTTGACATTAAGTCGCCCATATCGAAGCCGGAGGGCATGCCGCCGGCGCCGCCAGCGCCGGGGAAGGCGCCAGCACCAGGAAAACCGCCAGCACCAGGAAAGCCGCCAGCACCGGGGAAGCCACCAGCGCCTGGAAAGCCGCCGCCGCCGCCAGCAGTGCTTTGTTTAGCCTGCTCCTTGCGAGCCTTGCGCTGTGCACGCTGGCGATCCTTTATCTTGCGCTCGGCCTGTTTGCGCTCCTGCTTGATGCGATGCTGCTCGATCTTCTTGGCATTGGGCGTCACCTCGCGCAGCCACTCATCGGCCTCCTCATCAAAGTCCAGCTTGCACGCCTGCCGCAAATCTTTGGCGGCCTCCTCGAACTGACCGAGCAGCCGATTGGCCCGTCCACGGAACTTGTATGCTGCCGCCGAGTCACAGTTGAGCTCCAAGGCCTTGTCGCAGTCGCGTATACAGGCATTCGGCCTCTTCAGCTTTAAGAAGGCCTGTCCGCGCTTGGCATAGAACAGAGCATTGCCCGGATTCAGCTCAATGGCTTTGGTATAGAAGCTGATGGCCTCGTCGAATTTCTGTTCGCTGTACGCGGCGGCTGCCTGGCCGCGCAGATCGCCGGCCTGATCAATTTCCTCGTCAGTGGGCACCTTATTGGAATCACCCATCGGCTGGGCGGGCTCATTATCGGCTTCGATGACGCCTGCAAAATCAACAAAAATTGAGGTTGGAAGTTCACAAGTTTAGAGAGCACGTGATTTTTAACTATGTTCGGATCGGTTATAAAATACCTTCCATATCCAGTTCGACATCGGACTCTGGGTCCGTTGCGCTTGCGTCTTCGTCGCTTTTATCGGAGTCATCTGCACCAGCGGTCGCCGACTCGGCCGGCTTTGCCTTGGCACCGGCATCGCCGCCAAAGGGGCATTTGCTGTAGTTCCAAATTGGAAAAAGTAAAGAAAATGTGCGCCAACACACAGACTCACGCATACACTTACCCAGCTTCCGGCATTTTGAAATCACCCGCAGGCACCTTGCCACCAAACTTTTCAACAAAATCCTTGACAAATTGCAGTTGGGGCATATTCAATACCGTTGGATTTGTATTGACAAAATCAATGAAGCTCTTCAGCTTGAGCAAATCTTCGTGTTGCATTGGCGCGGCCATTGTTTTTTCTTTTTATTAATTTCGTGCAAGTTCTCGTAGGTTCTATCTACTTTACTTAAAATATATGTACGAAGAATCTGAAATGCGTCTCACACAAAATGCTGAAACAAAATTTTCATCGGAAGTCAGTGTGACCGTTTGTTAGAAATGTGACAAACAACTCGATGCCAACTATTTGTAATATCGAGTATCCTTTCAGCACTCCTTTATAGTTTTTTATAATGTATTTATTGATATGTCGCTAGCAACAAACACAAAGTACTTGCTTGGATCTGAATTGTACATAGTTGTTCAATTTAAAAACGTATATATTTTTATTGGACGAACCAATTGTTAACTTAGTTCATCGTCCATTTTATGCTTCCTCATTCATCGTATAGTAATATGTATATATTATATATTTTTGGCGCCAGGTTTGAATTTGGACTTTCTAAATAAAAAAAATTGCAATTATAATTATATTATTATAATGAAAAATATAATTTTTATAAATTTTTAAATTCAATTAATAAACCTTTTATTAAAGTTTAATTCGCGAAAATCAGAGTCAAAGCAATATCGTGCAAGGATATAACGAACGATGAACGATAATATGAGACCTAGTTCATTCGTTCATTCGAACTAGCTCAAAACGAATCGATACAACTCTAGCTTAAAGTACCCATCCCTGCACGAAATACACAAAGCAAAAGTGAAAAAAGCATACAAAAATAAAATCAAAATTCAATTAAAAGTTGCACCTCTCCGCTGCACAATTGCATTAACAATCAACCGGGCGTAGACTGAAAACATTTGGGGCCGCAGACAAAACGATATCGAAAGTTGAAGCAAGCGCAGCGAATACAGAAATATCAGAGCAGCCATTCAAAATGGCCACCAGCGAGATTTCTAGCTCCAATGAGCGACACTACTACGCCAAGCTGGAGGCGATCAAGGATATACGGGACAAGACGCTGGCGCTGGAGAAGCTCAAGGTGCGGATTATAAAGGAAGTGAAGCTGAGCGATGACGAGGAGAAGTGCCTGGATGAGTATCGAAAAGAAATGGAGCATCTGCTGGAGGAGAAGATGTCGCACGTGGAGGAGCTGCGCCAGATACACGCCGACATCAACGACATGGAGAACATCATCAAACAGACCAAGGAAAATCAAACGCGCTCCTTCGACATGGCCAACCGCGTGTACGAGGAGTATCTCGCCCTCAAATATCAAATCGACCACATGCGGCGCGACTATCTCGGTCTCAGTCCGCTGCGCGACCTGCACGAGGAGGAGGGCAGCCCCATATCGAAGGACCGCTTCCAGACCAATTTTCTTAAGGTCGCCCAGTCAGCGGCTGCTGCAGCAGCGGCGGCAGCAGCGGCAGCCGCCGCCACACAGCCCACATCTTTGGCGCGACCGCATGCACGACATCCCCTGATGCCGGAGGCAACGGTGACGGCATTGCCGCCAAATGCGACAGGCGCGGGCGGCGGAGGCAGCGGCGGCGGCTCCAATGTGCCCAGTGGCGGTGGCGGCGGACCGGGCCATGCGTTTATGCCGCCGGCACCACCGGGCGCACCGGGCAGCGCTGGCGCTGCCGCAGCCGCTGCCGTGGCCGCAGCGCGTTTGGGCAAGGGCGATTTCTCGGCGCCACCGCCGCCGCCGCCGACCACAAATCGCTTGCAGCAATCGCCGTCCATTGGCATCGGGCACCATCCATCGTTTCGGTCCGACTTTAATGTGAACCTGCGCCAACAGCCACCGCCAATGAAGTCGTGCCTCTCCTGTCACCAGCAGATCCATCGCAACGCCCCCATCTGTCCGCTCTGTAAGGCCAAGTCGCGCTCTCGCAATCCCAAGAAGCCCAAAAAGAAGAACAACTAATTGCCTATACTGGAGGTATAGAAGAGGTTCCATCGAATTGGACTTTTTAAGAGAATTTAATGTTTTTAGTTTTTATATAATTATTACATTTTTTTTTGTATTTTATTTTGTGGTTTTTATGTACTTATTTATTAACCCAGCAGGGCCATAGAGCCGCTCATTGAAAGTATTACGTATTCGTTTCTCATAATTATTAGCGTGTAAGTTGCCTAAAAATGTTCTCATCTTTTTTGTCATCTATGCTAAAGTTTTGCACATTATCTCTAAGTTCTAATTCTATGTGGACATTTTACGTCTAAGCAAACGTGTCAAATTAAACCTAATTACATTTTTATACGTGTAAGCATACGTGAATAAAAACGACAATTTTTTCAATTTTATTTGTTCTTGGATAAGAAACTTAAATCTTAAATTATGAAAATCACAAACGTGATTTTTTTGTTTTTGAATTGTTTTGTGTGCGCAGCACCATTTCCAATGGCGTTTTACAACACCTGTCGCGAGCTTGCCAGACTGTTAAAACTGTTTGGCGATCTGGCTTAAAGTAGAATTGAAGTAGACATCAAAACGCAACGAGCCCAAAACAGTTAAGATTGTCGCGCATGCTGAACCGCAACGAATCACAGTTAAAGTGGAGACGATAGAACACAAGTGGAGTTGTTATTATTGCTGATATATATTCCACAATGTAAGTTAAAACGAAGCGTTAAGAACGAATACGATTTAAACGCATCAGTGCGGCTCTAACAAATTTTTTGCGGCCTGGTTCTTGTTGTGTTGATATGGTTGTTGTTGTTGTTGCAGATGCGTGCACAGAATTTGTGAAAAGAGAAAGTTTGGCTGACAATTGCGTCCGCTAGAACGTGAAGCAACACTTAACAAAGGCACAGACAGTGAGAGAGAGCGAGAGAGAGAGAGAACGAAAGACACACTTACCAAAAATTCCAACTGGTTTATTGCGGGCAAGAATTTGAATTGATTTCACATTTGCGGCTGTTGTTGTAACATTTGATTCTCTGGCGCACTTCAAACAGGAAATGTGCACCAAACAGACCGCTGTGAACAATAACAATGGCAAGGGCTCCAGCCCCACATCGGACTACGGATCGGGCGTGACCGTTGGCCGGCGCGAAGGTGAAAACGGCAAGTCAAATGGACACGTCAGGAAATCGATGCGGGATGTGAATGCGCTGCCGTCCAAAAAATCGGTTCTTGTCGCCTATGTGCTGTGGCTGTTCGGCGGCTTCATTGGAATGCATCATTTGTATTTGCATCGGGATCGCCAGGCGTTCGTCTGGTGGTGTACGCTGGGCGGCTACTTCGGCATCGGTTGGCTGGGCGAGATCTTCTTGATACCGGAGTATGTGCGCGACGCCAACGAGGATCCCCGCTTTGTCAAAGTGTTTGTGGCCAAGCTGAATGCGTTTCCGCGTCCGCCTTATTCGGCGAAACGTTTTCTGAGCCAGGTCTTGATCGGTTATCTGTTTGGCCAGCTGTTCTCGTCGGCGATACCCCAGGAGATCACAATTGGCATCGATTTCACCTGGCTGCACTGGTGCATACCGTTCTTTGTCTCGCTGGGCGTTTGGACCGTGGGCAACATTGGACGCGAGCGCGGCGTCTTGTGGCACTGCTTAATTGGCGCGTTTATCAGCTATCCGGCACGTTACTTCATCTACGATGAGGGCTATTCGCTGCTGCTGACCTCGATCGTTGCCGCCCTCATCTTTGATACCTTCTCCAAGCAGTGGCTGCGCACGCTGCCGCGCAGACGCAGCCCAACCGAGCGCACCCTCAAAATGGGCGGGGCCATTTGTCTTTACTTCAGCCTGTGGGCCTGTGTGATTGTCTTCAATGGCACCATTACCGACGACGATGGCGGCGAAATGCCCATACAGGAGGCGCTGCAGAATTTCCTCGCGTCTGCCTGGTGGACAGACCTGAAGCAGGCCCTCCACGACACCTACATATATGCACAGCATCACGGCTGGTACGAGACCTGGCGCGAGGTGTTCGAGAGCATGGACGTCGATGGCGAACGGAATGCTCACAAGGTGCTGGGCGTTAGGGCGACCGCCTCGCAGGCGGAGATAACGGCTGCCTACCGCAAGTTGTCCAAGGAAAACCATCCCGACAAGATCAAGGATGAGGCGTTGCGCGCCGCTGCCCACCAGCGCTTCATTGAGATCCAGCAGGCGTATAACGTTCTTAGCAAAATAAAGTCCAATCGCCGCCGCAAAAACAAGAAGTACACCATGGATGAAGCTATCGAACTGTAATCCTCCTCGAATAGCCTAATCTCAGGCTCGTGAATAGTCTGCTACTTATCTTAAGGCTTTTTTTTATTTTGTTCGTTCATTGACAAAAAACGTATTTATTTTCTAAACTTTTAACATAGAATAAACTGACCAATAGATCTACATTGACACAATTAAGTTTTATTGTATCAAGCCTGTGCAATAAGTAATGATAAAACAGTGGAAATAGAAAATGTAATATTAATAATCAGTAAAATAAACAAATAAGTGTATTCTGTAAGACTCTCGGATCCACAGCTTCCATATTTCAAACTCTCATAACTTTGTCGAAACTGAACCGATTTTCATGTTTGAAGGCATTTTGGTCATGATTTGATCTATAGTTTGACTCTGCATTCAAACTATTTGCACTTTTGAAAATAAAATTTTTTGACATTTTTGGTCCAAAAAAGCATGTACCCTCTTATGTATTTTCGAAAATTTTTTTATTTCAAAATTTAGAAATACGAATTTTTATTTTTAATCGATTTTGCTGGCAAAAAAACAACATTAAACGTGATTTTAAGAGGGTAAATTTCTTGGTCAAAAATCATGCCAAAATCAACAAAAATTTTGACATGTAAGACTCTCAGATCCGTAGCTCCCATACTTCAAACTCTCATAACTTTGTCAAAACTGAACCGATTTTCATGTTTGAAGGCAGTTTGGTCATGATTTAATCTATAGCTTGATACTGCCTTCAAACTATTTGCACTTTTGTATATCAAATTTTTTGACATTTTTGGTCCAAAAACGCATGTACCCTTATGTATTTAAAAAAAAATTTTTTTTTCAAAATTTAGAAATACGAATTTTTATTTTTAATCGATTTTGCTGGTCACAATTAGCATAAAAAACAACATTAAACGTGATTTTGAGAGGGTAAATTTTTGGTCAAAAATCATGCCGAAATCAACAAAAATTTTGACATGTAAGACTCTCAGATCCGTAGCTCCCATACTTCAAACTTTCATAACTTTGTCAAAACTGAACCGATTTTCATGTTTGAAGGCATTTTGGTCATGATTTGATCTATAGCTTGATAATGCATTCAAAATATATGCGCTTTTGAAAATCTAATTTGACCACTTTTTTGGTACAAAAATTATTTTCGAATTTTTTCTACATTTTTGCCACAAAAATATCGGTTATACGCGACTCCAACTTTCGAAGTGTTTTGTTTTCCCCAATTCACCAAGCGAATCCCCCTTGATTTAAATAAAAAAACATAAGTTTTTTCCAATGGAAAGAAGCAAATATTTCAAATATTTATACTCATTTATTTATTTTCATATTTTACATAATATAATGAACTACTTAATGAACTAGACAAAAAAAAAAAGAAAAATGTATGCACTATATTTATATTTTGTTTTGTTTTTGCATTTTTTTTTTCATTTGTTTATATATATGTAAAACTTTTAAATAAAACGAAAAAAATATATATGTATATTGTAGTTATGCAACATTATAAAAATAATAATAATTGCAATCGAAGGGAGGTTTTTCAGATAATGCTTCTCCAACACAGAACTAAACAATATTTTCAATTTGTGTATATATATAAATATGTATATATACATAAATGTACATATAGGTACATTTATCGTTTTTATTTTTTTTGTTGCGAATTTCTTTTTTTTTTGTTTGGAAAAGAAAAAAATGTTAAAAAAAACAGGAAACAATAACTCACTTAAATTTAGTTTAAAACATAATACTGAGCAAAAAATGTATTTATCATTTTGCATGCTATATTTTTTGCTTTTGCATTTATCAACTTGTTTTTAATCGCTTGCTTTCTATTTATTTTTTATTTCTTCATTTATTTATTTTTATTTGCTTTTTATGCAGCTTTAATTTTATTTTGGGTTTTTTTCTGTTACTTTTTCGACTGCTTAATAATAATTATTTTAAATAATAGTTTTCGCGGCCAGTTTTAGTTAAGAAATTTGACTATTTTGTGACTGTGTGCACTCGTGTCTGTGTGTGAATCTGTGTGTGTGTGTGTGTGTGTGTATGTATGTGAGTGTGGATATTTATCACGTTTTGTTGTTTGTTTGATTGTTTGTTGTTGTTTTATATAAGCAGCAACCAAGAAAAAAAAATTTAAAAAAAAGTAATATATATATAGATTTAATGCTAGTATTTAAAATAAAATAACAATTTAATAGGCATATTGACACACATACTGCTGCAGCATGTTGTCAGTGTGCGTGGTGCTTGTGCGTACATCAGTGTGTGTGTGGTTGTGTGTGTAGGTGTTTTTCTGTGTGTTTGTGTGTAGATTCTTACACCTAAACTAACGCAATGTTGCTTGCAAATTCACACTACATAAAGTTAAAGGCGCCATCTATTGACAATTGCTATAAGCTGCCAACTCTCAACTAACATCTCTTGCATACATATGTACAAACTAAGGCTGTGCAAAATACATGCACATACACACATGCACGCACAAGTGCACTCACACACACGCATACACACACACATTTATTTATGTATATATCTACACACACATGCACACACAGACGTGTGCGTGTTTGTGCTTGCTTGTCGGCCTTTTGTGTTTTTTTTTCATCTTCATTTTTTAAATGGATTGGGAAGGGGGAATGTACTAAGTACTATGACAACTACAACGACAAAAGTTCGGACGCGTCGCCGATTGGCCGACGAAATGTGCGCGCCTGCAGCTATGCAACAGTTATTTTTGTTTCGTTTGCATTGAATTGATAATATATTAACATTGTGTGTGCACCTGCCATTAACAGTGGCTTAACAACGCAGTTAACAGCGGCTGTTAACCGTGCAGTAGTTGTTTGTGTGTGTGTGTGTTTGTGCAACTGTTGCAGCCGCAACGACATCGCTACGTCGGCAAAAATTAAACAAAAAAAGAACGTACAACAATTAACAAATTACGATTATTACAGGCGCGTGACTACAATATCCTCTTCGAGATCGTCGAGCTCATCATCGGTCTCCTCGACACCGTCGCCGAACGCGGCATTTGCCTCGGCAGCGGCTGCTGCTGCGGCCGCAGCGGCGGCGGCCTCCTTCTCCTTTTCGGCAGCCTCCAGCTTCTCCTGCTTCTTGATCTTGCGTTGCTGTAAACGTGAGAAAATACAAATTAAACTCTACAGGAAAAACTTCAAATATGCACTGCACAAAAATTGTTGCTAGTTTTGGGAGAATATTTAAATATCAATAAATTATAAAGCCAAATTTATGTTGTTGAAAACAGGTTTTGACACTTGCATTTACATACACTCGGAGAAAAAAATGCCATTTAAAAGCCAGTTACGAGTGTTGTATTTAAACTGTTTTCTTTTCTTAAAATTGTAAGTATTTAATTTACTGAATTTAATTCTTGAATTTAAAAAGAAAAAATTTCGAATAATTTTCTACTGTATTAGTTTTCATGTTAAAAATGTTTAAACTTGGCTTGCACTCAAAAATAAATAAATAAAAAAATAAATAAATTAGTTTGCATTCACAAATAATAGCTTTTGAAGCCTGCATTTACATACACTCAGAGAAAAAATGTTGTTGTATTTAAATTGCTTCCTTTTCTTAAAATTTTAAGTACATAATTTATCGAATTTAATTCTTGAATTTAATAAGAACAATATTTCTAATCATTTTCTGCTGTATTTTTAACTTTGGGATTGTAAGGAGAACTTTGTTTTCAAGTTAAAAAATGTTTAACTTGGCTTGCACTTAAATAAGTACAAGATGGGGGGGTTTATTTCGTCAAGTGTATTGTGTTGAATTGTGGAGGCTAGCTTACCTTCTTCCTGTAGAGAATCTCAACGATGACGTAGCCAATGCAGCCGAGCGTCAGCACCGCCAACAGAATGTAGAGCTTCATCTGGGTGCAGAGCGTCGTTGCGTAGGCGTAGGCGATGACAAAGCCGGCGGACTCCCAGAGGCGGTAGTTGGAGAAGGCGGCCTCCTTGTTTCGCCGGAAGAGCAGGCCGTAGAGGCCGTTGATTTGGGTTTGCCAGACCGCGTCGCCGACGCCCCACAGACCGGACATGGCATAGAAGATGAGTGGATTGTCCGGATTGGGGCGCCAGAAGAGCATCACCGAGATGAGCGTAAAGTGTACGACGGCGCCGAGGACAATGATCGGGGTGCGACCAATGTACTTCATCACCGAACCGAACAGGATCGAGCAGAGGGCGTTCACCACGCCAAAGCAGATCATGACGAAGCCAATCTGATGGACGCCCAATGCGCAGGCGACATACGCCTGGGTGAAGTCGGCGCCAATGAACGCCTGCTCCATGCCAATGAATATGGTGACGGGTATGAGCAGCTGCAGATTCGGTTTCTTCATTTGACGGAACGTCGCCGACAACAGCTGGAGACCGGATAGCTCCGCCGCCGAATTGGAGCCCTTGCGCTTCTCGCCGTAACGCTTGAGGGGATCCAGAAAGAAGGCAATAATGCAAACGGCGGCCACAATGCACGACAGATAGATCATCGAAATCTCAAAGATCTCGTTCTCTGG
This sequence comes from Drosophila micromelanica, assembly GCA_004143825.1. NCBI lineage: Eukaryota > Metazoa > Arthropoda > Insecta > Diptera > Drosophilidae > Drosophila > Drosophila micromelanica. Next base: position 34,623 of record SCDY01000934.1, on the reverse strand, counting down.
CGGACGCTCCAAATTGCCGTGACCGCCGTTGCCGGTGGTGCAAAAATTGGCGCCACAATACTGCAAATCCTCCTCGCTGATTGTGGAATTGGCACTGCTGCTGCCGCCATGTGCGCCGCTGGACAGAACTGCCAGGAGGAAGATGAAAGGAGAAATTTCAATAATTATTATTAATTTTTTTTTTGGTGCTGGTTAACTTACCCAAGCTGGAGATGAGATTGCCCCAGAGCTCAGCGGATTGCCAGGCCAGAAAGAAGAAGCCAAAGAAACGGACAATGATGGCATCAACAGCCTGTTCAGTTATCTTCGCATACACCTGCCCAACCTGTGTCAGATATGTTGCCTTGGACGCCCACATCGGCGCCGCGCCCATACCCACCAAAATGCCAGCCGGCACCAGGGTATAGAAGCGCGGGAACAGCTGGAAGGCAATGTACGGCGCATAGCAGAGCATGCTGCAAACGAGCGTCCATTTAACCGTCAGCTTGCGAATGATCAGCGTGGGCAGGAAGATGCAAGAGACAACCAGCGCCGCATAAATGGCACTCAGCGATACTGTGCCAAGACCATCCTTCGAGTTGATCGAGGATTGCAGATTAGCTGTGCCCTAAGATGTCACACATACGATTATATAAGTATATATGTATTTTCGAAAATTGATTTTTGTTGCTCACCTGAAATGCAGTAAACTGCACCATGAACGCTATCGAGATGATTGAGATATTCTTTAAAATGCGCCATTTCTCGGCCGGATTCAGCACAACTTTCTCTCGCAGCGAGGCGGTGTCTGGCTCGAAACCAGCTTTTGGCTAAAAATAAAGCGACAAAAAAAAGCAAAAACAACAACAACAAATAATCGTTATTCATTAGTGATTTCGGATCAGTTGCCTGTGTAGAGGGAAACTTTCAAGAAATGCGTTATCATTGGCAGAAAAAAAAATGCATTCAGATTTTTAAGATCAACATTCAAGACTGGTTTTTGGGGATTTCAATAATAAAAAAAACTAAACTAAACCTGTCGCTTTGAGTTTTGATTAAGGATAATGTTGCTTACAAAAAAATATAAAATTAAAAAATATTTCATAATTTATGCATATATTAAATTTAATTAATATTATGTAAGCATATAAAAAAATACAAAAATAAATGTAGTTTCTGTTGATATATATTGTTTATAATTTTGTTTATAATAATATTTTTTTATAAAATTGTTAATTTTTTCTCGTAGTAAGTATTTTTTATAAATCAAATAAAATACATGTTTATGTCACAAGAATTGAGAATTAATTTCAAAATTTAGCTATACGCAAATTTGGAATAGAAATGCTGTGAAATTCATTTTTAATTTTTTAAATCTATTTGTAATCAATTTTGTTTGCTTTTTATTTGCGCATTTTAGCAAATAAATTTAATGGAATATAGGAAACTATATATTATATATAATTTAGTATTTTTTTGTTTTTTTATCTGTGTTTTTTTTTATATTTTTTTTATTCAATAGTTTTTGTTTATTATTTGATTTTTTACTGTTGTCTTTTGAAAGGGTATTTGTTGCTCGGCTAGTTGCAATTTCTTCTTCTTGCGCTTCTTGGCATGTCTGTGGCACACACACACACACATGTATGTTGTTAATTAATTATTTATATGTTGGCGCGTTTACGCTTTTAGTTTCGAAAATTTTCAAAGCAGGCTTGTGAGCGCGTTTTGCTCGCGTTTCGGGCGCGTTTTACATTGCGCATGCGCGACGCGGCCTTTAAATGGTCATAAAAAATGCGCAAGGCACCTGCCAGAGATAACTGGGCACGGTCGTAGAACTGGCCGAAAATCAAATTTGTTGATTTTGCATGCGCTGCCGCCACCGTTCAGAAGGTTACACAGCAGGGGGGAAAGAGAAGGGGGGGAAGGGGGAGTGTTGGCTTTTGAACGCCAACGCAATTTACGTAAAGTTTTGTCGGGGAGGTACAAAACTGTAATTGGCATTTAACGGGGCCCACAGTCCGATGTTGGCGTCGGGTCCACGTACCCTGGCCAATTAGGTGGGCAACAGCAACAACAACAACAATAAGAAAAGCACGCGCTGTTATGCAAACCTGAATCGATTACAGTTTTTACAACAATACCTCGTATGTAAGTAGTTTAAAATATATGATCGCATAATACCCGTTATTTCAGTCTAAGGTTCACACGCAGCTCAAGGAACTGATGATGATGATGATGACTGTGGGCGTGGCCATTTGGGGGCAAGCTGCCGTTTTGTTTGTATGCAAATCAAAGATGCAAAAAAATTCCCCCGACCTTATCAAACAGAATTAATTTTTTAAACGAATGCAAAACAAAATTCAAATAAAATCTAAGCATAATTTAAATGCTTGGCAATTAAGTTTAAATACGTAAAACTGTAAACTGTTGCTCTTATTTCTCTGTTTTTTTTTTTTTTATTAATAATGTATCTTTTACTGTTTGCTGTTATTGTTGTTGTTGTGTTTTCGCATTAACAAAGCAAAAATTGCATTTAATTAGGTACTAAATGGGAAAAAAAAACAAAAACAAGTTTTTGGCGACCAAAAAATAAGATATGTAAAAAAAATACAATTAAAAAAGAAGGCGACAAAAATAAAAACAATACGAATTGTTGCAGCCACGTCAATGCGGACGACGAATGCAGTTGGCTAAATATTACTCATACGACGCAGGTGCCAGTGGTTGGGCATTCTTTTCTAAAACAACACAGCACAGCGTTACCCAATATATGTGGGTTTGAGTTTAACAAGTTAAAAATCTAGCAAATAGCAGTTTATTTATTTTTTGTTGATTCTTGACTCATGAAAATATTTAAGCATTTTTTTTGTTTAAAGATTTATTGTACTATTTTATATATTTTTTAAAATTTATTTCTAATGATTACAAAATATTATCATAACTTATTTTTTCTAATCATGTGTCAAATATTTTAAAAATAATTTTGTATTTTTTTTATAACTTGAGATTTTGCATTACAATTGAAGTCCAACTCTTGAAGCTATCAAATTGCAATAATCAAAAATCTAGTCTCTGTGAGCACAGCGCTGACATGTGCTTGTAATTACAGTGTACAAAAAAAACTACTCAAATAATAATATGAAAATTAGTTAGCAAAAATGTGCATTTGATTGCTATAAATAAAAACTTGCTGCAACTGTAAACTTTGTTGTTGTCTTCTTTGCTGGCATATTCGTTAAAACAAAAAAAAAGAAACTCAGCTGATTTCTGTAAATGACGACAGGTGGCTCTGCACTCGATTTTCGTAGAAACACAAACATCTCGTTGCGTTAGTATAATAATAATACTAATTGTTATAAGGCAAATGCAACACAGAAATCCGAATATGCATTCGAATTTGAATCCGAATCCGAATCTGGCGAGTGCAATAACAATAATCATGCGCCAAGTGCGAAACATGCACATAAAATGCCATACGATATCTCACAAGAGAGCACAGAAAATCTCGCAGCCATCCCACAAGCTGCAAACCAGTTACATTGTGCGGGGGGAGGAATTGAGGGGTGGGGGGGGGGTTGGGAAGGGGTTTGGCAATAGCCATACCGTCACAGTTGTGCCTGTGACAGTGAGAAGCGCGTAGAGCGGCGCAGCGGCGCACGAGATTTGCGTTGTTTTATTTTTAAACTCGGCACGTTTCGTGTTTGCTTTTTGGCTTTCAGCCTGTCTGTCTGTCTGTCTGTCTATCTGTATGTCTCTCTCTTGCTATATAATTTTTGTATGTATTTTTTTTCTTACATGTCTTTTGACTTTACATAAATTTGTATTTGTTATTGAGTTTCGGTTATTTGTTGCCGTTCTTTGGTTTCTTCAAACTATGGGCCACTAAAAACGGGTTTACAGACTGAGAACTCTCTGAAAGTTTACCGGGCACCTGGGCAGCGGGAGGGGGGGAGGGGGGACTGGCAATCGCACATTGGAGGCTGTGCGCTGTGGCAATGGGCCTTTTGGGTGGCAATTTACAAGACTCATTAAAAATGGCCAATATTTATTATTATGAAATCTTTGCCAGCAAAACCAATTGTGCAATAATTTATAAATACATGTACATGTACATATATATTTATGTATTTATCTTCAGCTGTTTGCAATTTGTTCGCAGCTCGTGCAGAAATCCAATTCAAGCTCAGTTTCAATTAGGACAGCCACATATATTTATTACCTACGGCATTACACGAATATGTGTATGAATGTGTATGTGTATATGTGTGTGTTTGTGTGTAGTTATCGAGTATTCGAGTATTTGGCTTTTAAGCGCTTTCTGCTGTCACATTTCTTTTTTTTTTCTTTTTGGCTTGGCTTGTTTCGCGTGGGCTGCCGCCGTTGTCTCTGCCTCTGTGTCTGTCCCTGTTTCTGTGTCTGTCCCCGTCCCTGTTTCTGTTTCTGTTTCTTGAGGTGAAATTTATTTGATGTGCTTTTTTTAGGAGTGCCCACTTGAGTTTACAGCGTGCTCAGCTCCTACCGCCCATTAGCGAGCAAACATGATCATTCATAATCCCGTGATCATCAAACATATATATATATATACAAATATATGTATTGAAAAATTAAGCATGTGAGAGGTGAGCTGCTTTTGAATACTTCCTTCTTTATTATATTTGATTTCGGTATTTATTAGTATTCTTTTTATATTAATTTTTTTTTTGGGGCACATCATAAATATTGTGACGCGTGTCATTATAAAACATGATTTCTTGCCGAAGGCAAACACAGTCATTAACAACATGTCAATATGTGTAATATTATAACCAGCCTTTTAAATACTCTATATAATGTTGAGTTTTTTGAATGAATGAATTTAATCAATTTTACAAATATTCTAGGAATTTTTATTACTTGTTTTTTTAAATTTATTTAATTTTTTACATACAGTTAAATGCCGTTCTATGTGAACCAGTCTTTGTAAAAAAAACTTGATTTTCACATTCAAAAAAAAAAAAAAAGAAAATACATATATATATATATTTATGAATAAGATTAAATCGTAAGCTTTGTTAGAAACTTGTTTTCAGCAGAGTGGAAAAAATTGCCATGCAATTGATAGCTGCACATGTAGAAATGTCTGTTCGAACTCGTAACTCTATTAGCTCATTGAAAACAATAGGTCAAGAAATGCAATTGATTTAAATCAGTTAACTATTTCTCGTTGTTTGTGCATTGACTTTTATAAGGCAGTGTGTGTGTGTGTGCGAGAGAGTGAGGAAGAAATAACTAATCCTTTCTAATTTCCTACACACTATCAAAAAAAAAATGTCAAATTTTCTTGCGTCTTTTGCCAGGAAGATAGTTTGCCGATAAAATTGCGATATTCAAAATTATTTTTTATTTTTTATATAATGTAGCGGTCAAGTTTAAGAATAATCTTTTCTCAAAATTAAATTTAAAATAGCTATAATGAAAATAAAATCTACAAATAAAACTACAATTCTTTTTCTTTCTGCCTCGAATGCAAGGTATATGGAGAGAATCACGAATATATAATGTAGCCATTTGATAACTGATTTTGAACACTCACCTTGACGGGCTCATCGTTCTCAAAGCCGGCGTTGGTGAAACCAGTCATCTTGCTGGCTTTTTTCTGAGTTGTTTCTGGCGGTTTTGTGTTCCTCTTTTGTTCGGGAGGGGTGGTGAGGAATATGGGCCCTTTTTAATCAATAAGGCGAGTTAAGTGTTTGCTGTAATGAAAAGAAATAGAGAAAAAGGCATGTTGAATAAAATCCATTAGAAATATTTAAAACAATTTGTCAGACAAAGCCAAACAAAAGCGTGCAAAACTATCACGTGTTGCAAAAATACAATATATATGTATGTATATATATGCATATAGTAGCACGATCATTATTTAAATTGAAAACTTATTACAGCCACCATTGAGAGGGGCAATAATAATAAAAGCTACAGCTACTAGTATACCCATATAATCCAGCGATAGCTTTGTATATATATATATATAGATATAGATATTTATATATACATGCATTGCGGCATGTGTAATACTATAAGCAGAACAATGACAATAAAAATAACAATAATAATATTAAACATTAAACAACACAGCAACACAAATGAGACGACAGTCAGATTTTCGTTATTGAAATTGCTGCCATAATTGTCGGAATTTTCGTAGACAAAATGATTTAATTTAATTTGATTGGATTGGTTTGGTTTCGGGTTCGGTTTTTGTTTCAGTTATGGATCCAACTAACTGTGACAACCAACTGTGACAACCAACTGTTTGTGCCCACTGTATATTAGATTTCATTTAATTTTCGGTTTTAGTTTTAAGCTTTCAATAAATCTATTCACTGAAATTCTAGCTGTTAATATTATTATCCATATCAAACGTATTGTATCTATAAGATACCTGAAAAATTTTAGGAATTCATTTAGAAAATACCACACTAAAATTGTGATCTATTGATTAAAATTTAAGATACCACGAAGAACCCGCAATTGTCAACCATTTATAATAAATATTTATATCCATATCAAAAGTATTGTATCTATAAGATACATGAAAAGTTCTACAATTAAATTTCGAATATTCTAATCTAAAATTTGTATATATTGATTAGAATTTATGTTACCACAAAGAACGCGCAATTGCCAAGCAATAATAATAAATATTTAGAACTTAATTCACACAAAAAAACTGTAATTAATAAGCTGCTAATTTTTTTAAACTAGGAACTAAGTGACCATGGAGGATCGCTAATTAGAAACAATTATTAGCATACGTGATGCATATGAAAAACTTCTATTGTAAAGGTTCGACAATAAATGTATATGAATGTATGTGTATATATATATACATATATATATATATGTGTATATATATTCCCATCATCTGGCTAACATTTTGCCATTGTTGTATGGCTGTAATTAGCTGTTGGTCGCGCCAGTTCAAGTTCATGTTTCCTGTTGCTGTTGTTGCTTTTGCTGCTTCTCTGTTTTTGTTTCGCTTTGTTCGGGCATATACGTGTAGTCAGTTGGACAGGTGGTACAGTGGGGTACACAGGTACACATCAATTAATTGCATATTAGTACTTCGCAAGCCGCAATTACAATTCACAGATACAACGTGAGGCAACTTTGGCTGTCGCTTCAATGAAGCGATAAGAAACCAGCTAGCGCTAAATTGGCCAAAACACTTTTATGGCACATACATAAAAGACAACGACCACAAAATAACAAAAAATTGGCATAGATATTCTTAAATAAAAAAAACCGCCAAAATTAACATAAAAATGCCCAAAGTTATGGCTTATAATAAGACGAGGCGCGGCGCAGCTTTATAATTTGTTAACACAAAACAGAAAAAATTTCATATTTATGTATGCTAAAAACGCAAAAGTAGACACTAAAGAAGAAGCAGAGCATACAGAGACTCATTAGAATTAGCGATTGTATTTTTTTTTTGCGTCTTAAGTTGTGTCTGGGATAGGGATTGTAAATTTGGATACAGCTTAATTTGTGCCTGGGGTAGTGTATATATAAATATAGATAAGTATACAGGTTTTTCTGTGATTTCCGGTTGAGCTACAGTTAACATAAAAGAGAGACACACACATAAAGAGAGAGAGAGAGCGCTAGCGAGAGTTTGACATTAACATAAACATCCTAACTTAACATTAACTCACTTTAACATGTGACATTGCATGCTGTTAAAATCACTGTAAATGTTAAGCTTAGTTCACACGTGCCAGATATCGGGCTAGCAAATATATATGTATATACTACTACTAAATATATGACAGCACAAATGTGTATGATTTTCCATAGAGTAGACCGAATATAAAGCATAATCTATAGAAGAGCTATAGATATTTGTACCATCATATCGGTTCACGTGTGAACTGAACCCTTATTGTGGATATTATCCGGATTATGATACAATTCCGTTCTGTAAATGTCAACTTAGCTGTGTCTGCAATGATGTCTACACACACACACACAAATGTGCACCGTGATTCCGTGGGCCCGATGCTCAAGTACTTTTGGCCTGTTTGTTTGTTAGCTAGCTGTGGAATACGTATAACTATTAAATATTTATTATACGACATGTGATCCCGCTGGGGTTCGATTACCAATTCGGAACGAGGATGCGAAAAGGGAGAGGGAGTTGTTGTTGTTGTTTTTTTTTGTTTTTTTTTTTTTTTTTTGTTACGAAACAAGTTTAATGTTTATGGGCTATATTAGGTAAACTACCAATTTTTGAGTTTGCGACGCAATAAACGGACACAGAATTGGGCGCGTTTTAAACAGCGTGCGAAAATAAAAGAGTATAAGTACAACAACAAAAAAAAAAATGAAAAACTGGCTATTAACAATATATAATAATACATGCTACTGACGATGATAATAAAAATTATAAAAATGCCCCCGCTGCTGCTGACGATGATGATGATGACGATGATGATAATGATGATATTGCTGACGTCAGTTTCAAAACCGAGCTTTGGCAGTTGCGCTTGATACGTCGTACTGTTGGCCCTGCCTCCCCCTTCCGCCCGCCTGTCGCTCTCTAATGCAAATAACGAGCATTTGTATTTGTGTTCTTTTCTGTTGTATCTTGTTTTTTTTTTTGTGTATGTGTCGCACGTGTCGTTGTCTATTGGGATAGGCTCTTATACTCTGAGCACTGTGTGCTATTGATATTGTTATTTCTGGTATTTAATTGTGGTTTTGTGGTTGCCGGTCTTTGGTGGGGTTTTTTGAAATTTTTTTTATTTTTTTGATTTTTCTTGGTATTATTGTAAAGCAAGTCGCGAAGGGTTTGACGTAGATTTCATTGCATTTTGTCTGCCAACAAATTAAACAGTGAACAGGAATTTGTATGTGTGTGTGTGTGTGTGTGTGTGTATATAACAATTGAATTGTGCCGCTGCCAAAAATGGTACAATTATGGGCCATTTTCTTTATAAGTGCCTGCTCTTTTATTTTTTTTTTTATTTTATTGATTTTTTCTCTCTCTCTCTCTCTCTTTCTCTTTATTATTGCTGCTGCGTGTGGGGCAATGATTTTTTTTGTTACTGGTTTGTTAATATTATATTATTCTTATTTTATATATTTTTTTGGTCAGACACGCGCCAGACGCACACAACAACAGTAACGGCATTATTAATAATTATACTTTAAACCAAAAAAAAATTATTATTCTAAGTGTGCGACGTTTCTAAAAAAACTATTTGAATGCCTGCTTTAGATTGCTACACTTTTGCGACTGTTGTTGTTTTTGTGATTTCAATTGTTGGTTTTACATTGTTTTTTTTCTGTTATTTGCATAAAATTAGCCACATTACATTTTAGTCTTTTAGCCATATTCGAGCGCGCGCATTCACATTGCCCAATTACACGAAGCCAATGAAAAATAGACAACAAACCAAAAAAAAAAAAAGCAAAAATTCGAAAATATTCAAAGAGACAGAAAACATCGAATACTATATATATAGTATATATATTCATGTAATCTGCATTATCCGTGTGCACACACAATACAGAGTGGGCCTTAAGTGGCCATGTTTTGGCATGTGCCACAAATAAATGTACCACAAAATAGACAAAAAATAAATAAATAAATAAATAAAAATAAAAATCCAACTGAAAAGCAAAAGTTTTTAGTATTTGTTGACTGCCAAAGCGAGGCCCTTTGCAATAACTGGGAACTTGGCGAACGGACAAGCTTCAGACGGCCTTTCAAAAATATATTCACAGTCCAACGGAAACAAAAAAAAAAACCCCTACGGAGATAATGAACTGAAGCGCCTTTTTAATGTAATCAGCAGACTAAATGCACTTCAGTCAAATCAGATGCTCTTTCTCTAAATTATGAAAACAAACTATGTTTAAACACGAATTTTTAGTTTAAAAATTTAAAATAAAATATGTATAAATATTTTTTTTTGGATTTTCAATATTCAAATTAAATTATTTGTAAAATTAATTCTAGTTTTATATGCACATTTGATTGCTTTAAAAAGATTTTAATTATTTATTTCAACAAATTGCAATTGCAAAAAATTAATTTTTTTTTGATAAAACTAAACTGAATTTTCTTTTAATATACGAAAAAAATGAATTTTTTGGTTTTTCAGGCATTCTTTTTTCTAAGGCTTATTTCACATAATTTTGACTTGAATCACGGCTTCATCTTTGCTTTTTTTTTAGGGCAATCGGTATTCGTTGTAAATGTTTGTTGTTTTTTGCTGTTTGACTCGCATTTTTGCATTTTATTTGTCATGCATTCAAATTTGTCTTTGCGCTTTGTTTAGTTTCTTCTTTGGCTATTTGACGTACATTTATTTTGAGTGTGTGTTTTTTTTATTTCTTACTTTTGCTTTCGGCACATTTGTTTTTAAATTAATTTTCAGTTGCTTCTTATATTTTTTTTTTTGCAAACTAGTTGGGTTTAGTTTTTTAATTTGGCGCGCAAGTTTTATAGTTTTAAGTTTTCAAAAAACGTTTGTTTTTATGGTTTCACTTTATTAGAATTATTATGTTGGGTTTTTGCACTCACACAATCACCGAAAAAACAATGTTGAACAGCAGCAGAAAAAATGGGGCCCCCAGCTCGTTGATGCTCCGGTTTTTTATTTGGCTAACTGGCTTTGATTCCCTGTTGGCCAAGTGTCTGACTGGCTGCCTGCCTCACAGTGCAATGCCAAGAAACGGCGACAACGTGCGAATTTTAAACGAAAAAAACACTTTCTAGCTAATTGGAGTGATTAGTTGCGGGCGTCGCAGTCAGCGTCGCTGCTGCTGCTGCTGCTGTTGTTGTTGTCGCTGCTGCTGCTGCTGATTTGTTTGCTGCAATTGTTGTTGGTCGCTGTCCAAGAGCGGTCTGGTTATCTATCTAGCGTTAGCTGGAAGCGTGAATATGATCGGTAAATAATCAGGCGGCTCGACTCGACTCGATTCGGGTTTGGCCCTGAATCGTTTGCCAATTTGCTGGCCACAACGAAACGTTGAACCCACTCAAAAAGATTACACGCGGATACGAGGAGCATCGAATGTGTGTCCAAAAAGGCGAGCACGCGGCTCTTTTGAATTTCTTCGATGACTCTAGAATAATCGGAAACTCTGCCGGCTCCGGACGTGTGCCAACCGTACACTGAGCGAAACTATCAAGTGTGTCTGACCAACAACAAATTATATATGATTTTATGAATTATAATTGAAGAGGAGTTCAATATAAAGTACATTTATGGTAAATCTAAAAAAAATGTGGATTTAGTAAAAGCTTTTATTTTGAACTATAAACAGAACCTTAAATTCGAAAATTGCAAAAAATTTTTACAAATTTTTTTTTGCAGTCAAAAATTTGAAATAAAAATTTTATAAGCCAAGACTTGTAACCTAGAAAACTGAAGCTTAGGAATCTTAATTTGAATTTAATTTAATATATTCTATAAATTTCTATTGTTATTTTTTTATTTGCAGTAAAAACTCAAAACTACAAATTTTATTGAAAGCTAATGTATTTGAATATGAATAAAATATTTGTCTATATATATTTCTATAAGCTGTTTAAAGTTTTATTTTCGACTTGGAATTCAAGATGGATTCATAAATAATTTATGAGCCGAGCCGAGAATGTGTTATCATGGATTTAGTTTTTTTTTGGCAGTGTATGTGTGCTTGTAAATGGCCGGCTAACAGTTTAGCTACTCAGACGGTGGCCGTTGGTTTCGTGTACCGATAAGATTATCAGTTCAGCCGTCAAGAACTCAAATATCTAATGGCTATTTATTGTCACTGGGCGGCCAAGCAATTGCCAGCCATAAATTCTAATTAATAAACAGAAACGCGCTGCGAACCCATAAACAAATCTGAAAAACTACCTTAAATATAAAATAGTATGTGTGTGTGTGGACGAAAATTACCCATATGGTTAGCACTTGGCAGTAAAGTAAACAGCTCATCTAGCGGTAAGGTACCAGAGTTGGTCTGTCCAGAACAGACGGACAGAACGTCGTACCTTATCGTAGCTATCGCCCCGTGGCCAGTTATTAGCGCGTGATTATGCGCTGTGATTTGTCGCAGATCATAAATATTATGATTAACTTGTGATTGGGCCAAATTATTTAAAAGGCAAAAAAAAAAAAAAAAAAAAAATGCGTGTGCCTTGTGATTTTGTTTTCATGATACGATTTCGTACTTAAAATCGCGCTAATTGCACCATCAGAAGGTCGTAGAAGGTGGCAACCCTGCAGGACAAGTGTAAAAATAAAAAAGTTGCAAACTTTAATTTTGTGTGTTCGCTCAATAAACAGACGCACATTTGTGTCAATAAATGAAAACGGAACAGTTGAAGGGTAGCGCACTCGACACGTGTCTCTCGGCTGTTCATCGGCCTGCGCGGAGGGCGACAACCCTGGAGAGTTTGGCTTAAGAGCTTCAGTTCAATTCAGATGCAAAGCTGAATTCGAAACTAGTTCTTTTAGGGTGACCCAATTAACTAGTTGATTTGATATTTTGCAGTGTTGCAAAAGGCTTCAGTGTTGTAAGCATGTATGTTAAATACTTCAAATATCGCGTATACGTAATATTTTTAAATAGTGTTGGCTGATTTGATGAATAGCTTATCATTACAGAGAAACGCGAAGGTCAAGTAAAAAACCCATCGATAAGCAACTAATCTAAAATAAAAAAGGCTTCCTCGAAATCAAATGTGAAATACAGCAATAATATCATATATTTGCTTTGGTCCGCTCAAGTGTCAAAGACGATATAAGGTTAATAGTACGTTCTATATTTGCAATTGTCTAAATTGTTGAAAATTTTTAAATTTTAATTATTTAGTGATCGCGTCAAGTGGCCGACTCCGGAAATGGCATCAAGTGTTAAAAAAAAACTTATCAAATGTTTTGTGCGTAGATTAGCACATTTAATCAAATAATTGCTGTAATCAACTAAGGATTGACTTACTAATGAAGCGCAACGACCTAATGCCACAAATGTTGACTCACCTGGTGGTGAACTTGAACCTTCTTAACTGTATATATATGTATATTTATAATTCGCTTCATATTGTTCGAGTCGAGAGGCGAGCATTAACTGTAAAGTGCCCATCTATAAATAGAGCTCCTACGTTCGTAGGGCAATACGAGCAGCTGTTAAATGCGCATTGTCACTGGATATCAATGATATACATATATGTATATTGAAGATCTGCATATATATATATATATTTCTATATATATACTGAATTGAAGTTGTGATTAACAACAATTTGAGTCCTAATCAATTTTAATAAATCTTTTTAGGCAAGTGCCGCTCTTTAAAATCATTTTTTTTGTCCACTTTTTTTTTGCTTTTCTTAGTCACGTGTTTGTTGGCGTCTTGTCTGTATCTGTGTCCGTGTGTCCGTGTGTGAAGGGGAATTGAGTACTGGTTTTTTGTGTCCAGGTATTTGACTATTTTTAGCCAACATTTTTAGCTGCTGATTTCATTTCATTAAGCGCGCTACTTGAAATTCGTATTCGTTGTTGTTGTCGTTGTTTTTTTATTTGATGGTATATATGTATATTCCGTATTGAATTTTTAATTAAATTGACAACGGCCGCAAAAAGTTTGAGAGAGAGAAAAAAAATCAAATATGAAAACCCCTATGCAATCAAAAAAAAATCGCTTAAATTACGTATACGTAATTTTTGCCGTTCTTTTTTTCAGCTCATTTGTATGAATTCGTTGATAATATAATCAAAGCAACTGCTTACAAAGTTGCAAATATTTCTATAGCGCTTGTTAGATAGTCTTTATAAGAACTAAGATTGGATTATTTTCACTTGTGATATTTTTAATAAGCTGTCAATCAATGTATTTTAGTCGTTAATTGAGCAATTTGATAATATATTAAAATAATACTCATAATCGTTAATAACTTTCTATATTTAGCATGAGGAAATCGTATAACTGAATCGAAAGATGATATCTGTACGAACTGAAAGACTCTTTATATCTTAAGTATATAGCTTATTGGAGGTTGATATTAACTATAAATTAAAGCAAATAACTGTTTTTAAACCTTGGTTTTTTGTAGCTTATCTATTACGAGTATGGGAAGTTTTCGGTATTTTGTCGTCGATAAGAGAGAGATTTACAGTTGACTTGTAGCTAATCTTTATAGCAGGCAAATCAATCAATTTAAATTTGATTAAGCTGTGATTTGCGTTTTTTATTTTCATTTTTTTGCGCCAGAGACGCGATTTCTGCCTTGGGGGCAATAAAAGCCAACATTCAATATATGGCTAGGGATTATAATGGTGCTATATAATAGTGCACACACACACACACAGACACACACAGATGTAGTTTATGGCTCGAAAGTCACGCGAAGCACTCGAAGCACTTGCCGTGAGGCACAAAGAACGAGGACGGAAACATTTGGACAGACGCCGGCGTTGGGCTCTGGAAAAGCCGAGCTGTTCGCATGACATGTGCCATATATATAAGCAAACATTTATAAATATATGTAAATAAATATATCATATACGGTTGCAAGGCGTTACATATGTGCATGTGATAATAACTTTATATATATATGTATATGTGTACTATATATATATAAGCAAATCATTGTTATTAATACGATTATTGTGTGCACAGTTGCGTGTTAATTTTTCTGTAATTTTTGCCATAGATTTTTTTTTACTTTTTTTGTTTATATATAACATATTTGTTTTTTTTTTTCAATTTGTTCGCACAATGTAAATGGCTCACATTCAAAGAGTCGCAGCCGCCTGCCAATTCTCAGCGCAAATTTCAATGGCGATCTGACTAGATTAACTATTATTAGAGTTTTTTTCTTTCTTCTTTTCTAAACCATTTGTTTATTTCGTTTATTGTTGGTTTTTCGTTTTTGGTGTACACCCCCGAGCGTTTGTGATGCAAATTTGTCGCATTTACAGCCATTGGGCCAAATGCCCAATAATTAACTGCGAGCTGATGCCAACGCCAAATTACTGTTAATAATTAAATAAAATCTTGTTTGTGTACATTTTTTTTTTGTATTTTTGATTTGCTTTTAACTAATTGTGTTTTTAAGTTCAATAAACTCTTTTACGATTTCAAAAAGTTTTGTGTACTGAATTTTAATTTGATTTCGAAATTGTTTTCGTGCTTTAATCGAAATTGAAAAATTTAAGATTTCGTTCGATTTGAACTTGTCGCTGAATTTACTACACTTGCATTTGCGAAACTGTTACAAATTTATGTCTAGTTCAATTCTCAAGTCAAATAATATTACATATACTATATATATATATATATATTGTATATATAATGTATGGACGTCCCAATGATTTTTATCAACAAGGCATCAAAATAAATAGTAGAATTGTTTGGCCGGCGGCCAGGCGAGAGGACAGCGCCGTTTTGTAAACATAAGTATTCTAGGGCAAGTACATTGCGCATACGCTCTGTGGGCCGCCGAATGCAAAATGCAAAAGAACATGACAAAGAGACGCAAGCAACAACAAATTGTGATAGAAATGTGGGAGAAAGGAAAGAAATGTAAATAACAACGATCGCACATGCCACAAACCTCCACTTTGCACATAAATATATATATATATATATATATATATATAAATTGAGATATATATATATATGTTTATGTATTTGCACAGATCACACATACGCACCGTGTGGCCGTTGTTCTGTGGTCAGTCACCGATGCTGAGATGCGGCTGAGATGCGTCTGGGCCAACTGCTTTCCACAGCGCAAACTAAACGAATGAATTTTGTTTTTGTTGCAGTTTTTAATGTTCTAGTCTATCTAGCCGTCAGTCCACCTAACTGACTGTCTGACTGTCTCTCTCTCTATCCCTCTCTCTTTCTATGAGTGTGCTTGTTTTTGTACTATTGCCAGACAGCAACTGCGACCGCCATCGCGGCCGAGACCGAGACCGAGACCTTCGTCGCCGATTAGAATGCAATTAGTGGCAACAGCAGCAACATCAACAACAGCAACAACATCAACAACAGCAACAACAGCAATAATAATAATAATATTCGCAAAACTCCACAAAGTTCTAAACAAACACAAAACATTGCATTGAGCTTTAAATTCAATTTAAATTTCATTTCCAATTTATTTGAGTTTGTGACTTGTGTGCTGTGAATTCAGTTCGAATTAATTTTTTTTTATTTATTTTTTATTATTATGTACCTGCTGTTAGTTAATACTTGGTTGTTTTTTTTATCACTTATAATAGCTTCCGCTTTTGACGGATAAAGTGAACTTATTTGTTTGTTTTTTGTTTAGTTTTTTTTAAATTTTTTTTTACTGTTTATTATGTTTTTGTGTACTTTTTTTTTGTACTTTTTTATGATCGCCATTTGAACAACAATCGTAAGAATTAGTTATATAGCATATTATTTATGAGAAATGCGTGCGTGTCGCCGACGGAAAAACTGCGACGAGTGCGACAAGCCGTATGTTTTATAATTATTATTTTAGCCTCCGTTTTCTTTGCTTAGCCCAGTTTTTGTTATATTTCTTTCGTCTATATTTATTTTCTGTTCTGTACGCGCTTTTTTTTTTTTTTGGTTTTCGCTCATCCGTCGATTATCAGCGCCAAGGTTTACACTTCGTTTGGCTTTCGGCTTTGGCCAAAAAACAAAAAAATGTGTTGGTTTTGTTTGCGCAGTTGGCTTTTTAGAATCTTTGGCTCTGATAAGTGCTCAACAATTGAATGTGATTATGGGCTGGGCTTAGCCGGCAAAATATATACACACATTTATATATATATATATATGATCTCAGAGCACTTGCGGATTTGCGTTGTCATGTGTGTTTGGCACCTGTTGCTCGATTGCCTATCCGGGATTTGGCCATTTTAGTCTTGACGCTTTTTACGTCGTACTCGTTTTTTGTTTCCACTTCTTTTTTTCACCATGCATATTAATCAAATTTGAAATTTCATTTGGTTTCCACGCCTTTTGTTACGGCGTGTTCTTAAGTCGTTTATTATTGCTGGTCATTAAGTGTTTGTTCAGACAACTTCACACAGTTCGCTTTAAGCTTCAATTTCAATTGAGCTACGTTCCATTTGGCTTTATTTGATTATTGTTAATTTTTTGTTATTTTTGTTTTTTGATATTTTTCTGCCCTCTCATTGGCGTCTCATTTGTAAAAACTGTCAAGCCCAAATGATGCTAATGAGGTAACCCAACAAATGGCTTACCATCAACCCACCCTCTCTCCATCTCCCCCCTTCCCCATACGCCCGCACAGGTGGCACGTTATGTGCTTGGCCGGGAAAGGCCCAATTGATTTAGCCCACGCCTCGTACACGAAAATTTATAGTTCGAAATTTATAATTCGTAATAATAATAAAAATATTACCCATTTTAAATCTATGCCATGGTTAACATTACAGCAACATTTCTTAAGGCTATGTTAATGCTAATGTTAATTGTCACTCTCCGTTAATTATTTATTTTCTTTCTTATTTTTTTTTTGATAGCGTCATATTAACCAAAATAGAATAGCTCGAATTGTCAATCAAAAAAACTGAAGTAGTTGAGGTTTAATCTGCGTGACTGCTGATCATTCACACTGCCTATCAAATGAATAAACATTTGAATAAAATGAGTGTGCCGCTGTTTTTTTTTTATATCTTGTTGTTGTTATTTTCATGGAAAGACTGAGAACTGTCTGGCGCTGACTAATAGTTGCTGTTATGAAATGCGAAACGTTATCAAAACGAAAAGTGATCTTCATTTGGTGCCCTCCCCTCCACCGGGCTCGCCCATAAGCTTTGGCTGAACAGCAGCCACATTTTGAACGTGGCAGTTGCCACCAACTTTGGACGGTCATGAGGGCTAGGCGATGTCTTATCATTGTCAGCGGCAATTATTTGGCTATAAATAACAATAAAAGTTTGGCCGTAAATGCGGCCAGCTCTTATCATGAACATCATCAACATCAACATCATTATCATAATCATTGTCGTTAGCTACCAACTGCAACCTGTTGTTGTTGTGGCTAACAGGTGAAAGCCGTTTAAACATAACCGTGACCCAAGCTCCCTCAGATTCCCACTTGCAACCTGCCGTGGAAAATTACCAAGCTCAGCCGTTTTCCGAGCACCTTGAATTCCGTTCTAAGGTCGCGTTCGCATTTAATGTTAATTTCGTTTACAAAGAAAACACAAAAAAAAGGAAAAAAACAACAACAACAAATTTTGTTTTCTTAAATAAATATGACAAAAAACCAGTTTTTGATCATAGCTGATGTGCATGTTTTTTGCTGTCTTCTTCTTTTTATTTATTTGGCCCTGTGATTTATGCAATCTGGCCTGGAGAGTCCCTAAAAAAAGGGGCTCAGTATTTAGATCTCTATTTCGTTGTCACCCAAAACATTTAGCTGTTTAAGCCCTTTTCAATAGGTGTGATTGACTACTTACTAGACACTTGAACTAGCTAACAGCTATTTTTAATGCTTGTTTGGCAGTGTTTTCTTTTTTTTTTATCGCTTTTTATTTATATATTTTAATACGTTAAAATATTTTAATATTTTAAATTTCAAAAAATATTTTAACATATAAAAAAAATGCACGCATTAAATAATTTTTATATGTTAAAATATTTAAATGTCTTTCGAAAATTATTAAAAATAAATATGTGTACATAAAATAAATATATATATAAAAATGTGGAAATAAATAATTCTGTCAATACAGATACAATAAAAAAAAAAAAACAAAATAAATAAATACTTCTGAATTTTTACTTTTCAATTTTAAAGTTTTGTTATTTTCGTATTTTTATTAAAAAAATTCGTTTGAAAAATGTAAATTGATCGAAGTAAATTCAAACTCTACAATAGATATTCTTGTACAAATCGAGCTGATAAGTTTAATTGATTTGGACAGTTTCAAGTGCAATTCAGAGCTTAATGCTCGAGCATAATGTGTTTTTTAGCTGATCATCAGATATATTGTTCATTAATTATATATTTCTTTTGTCTGCTTATCAGACTGATTAGCCACCAAATTGTGTATATATTTTGTATTATTTTTGTTTTTGTTGGTTTTTGCTTTTGTTATTTGACATGCAAATTAGCTGTGATTTCGTTGATTTCTATTTTAGTTAAAGATATGCACGGCGCCCATTGTTAAAGCTCGTTCGAGTTGTTCAATGATGTCTGTCGCCCGATTTCCGATTTTCAAGGCATATCGCCAAGTCTATTGCCAACATTTGACTCTTAATGAAGTGATAACGCGCAAGTAAACTAGCTGCAAAAAAAAGAAACGCAACTTCGCTCCAGTTTGCTTCTGCTTCTGTTGTGTTTTTTTTTATATGTATATATTTTGTATGTTGTACTTTTGCCAGCGCAAGTGCGCATAAATTATTTGCAAATTATATTATCGGACGGAGTTCAAATATTTGCACGCTTGTTTGGCACCTGCCGTACCAAAGGAGCGAACGCCTGCGCACATGGCGTATGAGTAATAAAGTCAATCTGCCAACCAATCTGCTCATCATCATCATCAACAGAGTCTCTGGCGATATTGTGTAAACGATTGCTGTGATAACAAGCCCAACAGTAAATTGATATCAACAATTTTCGCTGTAAATGCGACAGCAGCAGCAGCTTGAAA
This sequence comes from Drosophila micromelanica, assembly GCA_004143825.1. Classification (NCBI taxonomy): domain Eukaryota; kingdom Metazoa; phylum Arthropoda; class Insecta; order Diptera; family Drosophilidae; genus Drosophila; species Drosophila micromelanica. The sequence goes on along the minus strand of SCDY01000934.1, from coordinate 14,977 downwards.
AGACGTCGCAACAAATTGCGCAAAATGTGCAAAAAAAAATTAATAACAACAAAGGTAAACAACAACAAAAAAAATATATATAAAATAAATAAAAATAATAACAACCAAGGTTATTACAGAAAAAAATAGTACAACATAAGTAAATGCATGACTAATATACGCAATGAAAACATAACATAAACATATGTAAAAGATACAATATACAGTAAAAGATACAGTATAAGCATATATTTGTTTTTTTTTCACACTTATTTAATTAAAATGCACATTGCCAAAATAAACACTTCTAAAAATGATAAATTGATGTTTTCATTGCGAATTGGCCAACAGACAAATTGCAGCTGAACAATAATATTAAAAGCCAAACTAAAAGATACCCTATTTACACCGATCATTGTAAATTTAAATTTAATTTGTAACACAATTAATATATAATTATAATATAAATTTTTTATTGATTTTAAATTGTTGTTGTTGTTTTTTTTTAATGGTTTTTGTTTTGAGGATCTAAAATTGTTTATTGGTTAGTAAATGTTTCGTGAATGCCGTTAAAAGCAAAATGTTTAAATTAAAAAAACTAAATTGTCAGCTGCCAAATAATTTCACAGTGAGCCCCATATAATAAATTGACGCTCAAGTCTAAAAATAAGTCGTATATCATATAAGCGCTATAATTTATAGAAAATCCCTTAAAAGCCAGATTTTACTTTTCATAATAGAATTTTTAAAATAAAAAATGATTTCTTTGCTTTTCTAGAAAATTAAGTTAAATGTTTATTATTCTAATTAAAAATGTTGGCTACATTTTAAAAGTAAATTTTGTTTGAAAATAAAGCTTTTTGTTCTAGAAAATTAAGATTGAAGTATTTTATTTTAATTAAAAATGTAAAAATATTTAGATATGAATTTGTTTAGAATTTTTTTTTTTTAAGTTTAATTTAAAATTCAATTTTTTTAATGAAATTTTTAATAATAAAGGGCGATCCTTGGAGTTATGTTTTGGCTATTGTGCAAAATTGTTGAACGGGAACATTATGCAATTGTGTACAGTTAGAAATTGCTGTATTTAATTGAATGCAGTGCGCAGTGCGAATGCGATTTCTCGCTGTCGGCGTCGACGTTTGCTATAAATAATTAAAAAGTTTGCGCGCCCGTCAAAAGTTTTGTTTGCCTCCTGCTGTTTGTATCTTCGTACGAGTATCTCAAACTGTCAGCGAGTATCTGCAACTACAATGTGCATATGTCTGTCTGTCTGTCTCATTGTTGCGGAAGTGCATTGATTTTCCACTCAAGTAGGCACTTGACTACACTCTGTCGCTGACGCAGTTTTAATAGAAATCATTTTCTCACCTTTTCGTCGCTCTCCAAAAAATGCTAATTAGATTTTTGTATATTTTTTTCTTCTTTTTATTTACAATTTGTTTTTGTTTTTTTTTTCGCATTCTCAGTTGTAACTACATTTAATTAGAACTTTATGTGCTTTAAGGTGATTTGTTATCGTAAGACTATTTATGCAAATTGTCTTGGAAGTGAACAATTTACAGCGGCGGAAATCCGCTCGCAGCTTCACAAGCTACAAAAAAATAAAATAATAAGTAAATAAAACACAAAATATATAAACTTATTGGACTTTGAGTTTTTGTCGCTTTTGGGCGCATCTTTATGCAAAACGTCAAAAACAGAAAAAAAATCCAAATCGAAAACTGAAACTGAAACTGGTAAACTGGAACGTCGTCAGCAGTGAAAGTTTCTATGCTGATTTTCGTTGTTGTTGTTGTTGTTGCTGTTGAGCTGTTTAAGCCTAGGCTAAGCTGGGGGGGAGGGGCGGGCCACATCTGCCTGCCTGTGCTTAGGCATTGAAAAACTGCGCATGTGCGTTGAGCGCTTAAATAACCAGACACCTCATGCAGCCGCGCATGCCAAACGACAACAGCTAAATCAACAGCGTACGTATCCAAAAGATACTCGCATTCGCATTCGCATTCGCATTCGCACCAAGCTGCTGCTGCTGCTGATCCGTTGAACGTCACATGGCCACATTTGGGCAATGGGCTTTTAGAGTCTGCCTCTGTCTCTGGCTTCGGCTTGTTAATTGCAAAACAATTAAACAAACGTTCCGACAGCTGCCGTGCCACCCCACCCACCCCTCTCCCTCTACCGCAGCTATCTATCTTTTTTATATATATATATTTTTTTTCACTTTCTTAATCAATTTTTCTCTTGTTATTTTATTAACCGACTGTAGCCTGCCAAAAGCGGCTTTAAGTGAAGTTTTTCTGACCAGATGTCAATTACATTTTGGGCCCCCAAAATAATTATAGGTATTCAGATATTTCTTTTAAATATACATACTTATATACATAAATATATATTTGCAGTGCATATTTATTATTATTATTATTTAATATATTTTTTGTTTGTTTGTTTTAATTGGTTTTTCGTTTATGAACTCACGGCTCACGACTTGTTCTGTTGTCCCGTGGGAAGTGGGAGGTAGTTGGGGTGGGAGGTGGGGGTGTTCTGCTTCTGTTTTCATTAGAACTGTTTGATAATATACTTAGGTGGCTGAGACGCCTTATTTATGGTTTCTGTTACTAAAACACACTATACACATTGCAATATTTGTTTATTATTGTTATTTGTGCTTGGTTTCATTTAGCTGTGTTTTGTATTGGCGTAATTTTTTTTTTGCTTTTCTTTCGTTTTATTTTTTTCCCTTTGCTACGCTCGAAACTGCCCACTCTTATACAATGCTGTCTTATACTATTTTACATGTTTCGATCATTTTGCATAATGTGCCATGTTAATGCCAGAAACAGTTGCCAAATAATATTTCGGCTCTCTTATACGCACTCTTATACGCGGCCACTTATCCTTAAAACAAAAATAGAATATAAGTGTGCAACTTACCGTTTACAAAACTCTTATACGCAAGAGAGCCAGACAGTAGTGTGTGTGTAAGTGTTGGAGTGTGCGTGTGTGTGCGCGAAAAGCTTAAACAGGATACGCCGCTTTGCAAAAAAAAACACTTCCGTCTTGATTTTGTTTTTGGCTTTATGGTTTTTTTTATGGTTGTTTATCGTTTGTGTGTGTGTTTTTTTCTGCTACTTTTGCTTAAGTTATTTATGATACTTTTTAAAAATATATTTTTGTACTTGCTGTCAAATGTTATGTAATGTTTGTTGCTTTCAAATCAAAAAAAAAAGATTGTTCTTAATTTACAGGAAGCGGAGCTCGGTTGGCGGGGGGGCGAGTAGTTTACATTTCCGTTTATTTTCCAAATGTTTTAATCGCGAATAAGAAGCTTATTTAATTCTGCCAATTATGTTGCGCAGGACGTAAAACTTGAATTGTTCTTCCCCAAATTTGATGGAAACCGCAAAAAAAAAATAATTGTAATTTATTTTGTTGTTTATTTTGTTATTCGAGTCCGTTTTTTTTGTTTTTGGAATTTGTCACAGCCGTTTTAAAATTTTGGAATTTGTTATTTTATTAAAAATTTTTTTTTGTGAATTGAATTTATTTTTTTATTTTTTTTGGTTTGGCAACAAAAAACACGACCAACTCGAAAACGCACTAAAACGGTATTAAAAGCCGAGACTAAATTTTACTTTGCAAGTAATTTACAATGGGACTTAAAGCGGCGCGCGAGCCGATCGCGAGGCAGAGAGAGACACGAGCGCGACACGAGCGCAACACGAGTGAGAGAGAGACAGAGAGAGCGAGAGACGAATCGATGCTTTCGTCTGGAGTTCACTTCACTTTTGCACTTGTTGTTCGGCCCGTAGTGTTGGTCTGCTGCGGCTGCTCTTCTGGAAACCTGCGTTGTTGGCAGAGATGCGGCCGGATAATTCAAAAAAAAAAAAAAAAAAAAGTAAACAGCTGCTCGTTATCGTAGATCGTTGCTCGCTGTTCGTGTGGAGCGTGCTTGGAGCGTGGAGCGTGTGTGTGGAGCGACGGCAGCTGTTGTTGGCGTTCGGCTTGGGAATGATGTTGGCTTAAAGCCAGCCGCTACGTAATATACGCTCAGATCCTGTTTGCACGCGGTCAACGTCAGCGTCGGCGTCGGCGTCGCGAGAGCAACAGCAGCAAGCAGTGCGAGAGCGGGAGTGAGAGCGAGAGAGGGAGTTAATAAAGCTGCAGCTTCAGCAGCGATCGCAAAGCTTTTTTCGGCTCTGCTCGGTGCTCGCTGTTGGCTGCGCAGCATCGTTGACGCTTCGAACTCGCTTCAAACTTGCTCGATGCCGTCGTTTGTTGTATTTGCCTTTACTCCGGACGAGCTCAAGCGCCAGCGGGAGGGGGCGGGGGGGCTGGCTCACAAATCAGCCAATCGCAAAAAGCGGCGCTTTTCAACTTTCATTAGAAATTTGCAACCACGCCCCCACCCCGTGTGCTCCTTGCAGCCGCTTCGATCTCGATCTCAATCTCGATCTCGATCTCAATATTGGTGTGGGTCTCGGTCGCGGTCGCGGTCTCTGTCGGTGGATGGGCAGCGACGTCGCCGCTGCCGTTTAGCATCTTTTAATGCAATAATTGCCAATAATTGCTGTTAATGAAAAACACTTTGCATGTCGCGATTGATAAATCGCATCGGCACCGCCCCCCAACGCCCCCTCCCATCAGCCTTTAGCTTTAGCCCGGTTTGTGTGCCGCTTTTTTGGTGCCTGCGTCAATTGTTTAATGCATTGCAGCAAACAAACGAGAAAACAAAACCAGCACCAAACAAGCCATAACATACTCGTACAACAACAACAACAACAACAACAATTGGCTATTTAATCGCTTCATTTGAAATTTATTAATTATTTATTTATTTGTTTGCTTAAATGAAACAAAATCGTCGTCGGTTTTCGTCATCTTTTGTTGTTGTTGCCGTCATCGGCAAACGTCACGAGAGCTTCAAGCGCAGCTACAAGAACTTATACGCACACACACACACACACACACACATGCACATCTGTCTACATATATCCCTCTATCTATATCATTCATCTATATTTGTCACTGCTTGTCATCTTATTTGTTTTTTCTTTTTCTTTTTCGGCTGCGTTAATTGCTGCCGTCATTTCACTCTTATACCCGTAAACAGTCCTCGGTTTGGCTGTCTGTCTATTTATGTGGCAATTTCTATTCGCATTTCCCTTTTCTTCGGTCTATTCTTAGTTTGTTTGCAAGGTTTCCAACTCTTATACACAACTCGTCTACTGTCTACACTAACTTATAATGACACAATATTTTTTGTTACATTTTCGAACAAGTTTATTTTTGCATTTTCTGCTGGTAAATTTCCTACATTTTCAAACTTTATTTTTTACACTAATTTATATTAATTCTAACAGAGCACAGCTGAATGTTTGTGCACTTCTATTTATTTTTATTGTTAGTTTTCGTTTTTTATCATGTCGTAAACTTATTTCCGCAAGACACAATTATTTGTAATCAGCTTTTTTTATTTTTATTTGCATTACACTTGGCACATTTTGTAGTCTTATAAAATTCTTGGATTTTTTCGCACTTTTTACATTTTCTTACAACGTCTTCTACGCGCTTTACACAATTGATTAAACTGTACATTTCGGCTCTTCTATAAACTCTAATACTGTTGTTTTTGTTTTAGCTATTTTTATTTTGTATGCAAGGTTCTTGAACTCTTATATACCAACTGACCATTGACAATTGTCTTATCTATATATATAGTATATATAGTCTTATACAGGCTCTTTTACGTCTCAATTGGATTGTGAATCGGATAGTCTTATACAGCTGCAGCTACTGGCCACAAACACTTTTGTTTTTGCAATAGCAATTTACATAGGAATTTGTAAATATTCAATGGGAATATTTACGCTGTGATCGCAGTGCAGAATGTGCCTATTAATTATTAATTTATTTATAAGACAGTTGGTGCGATTCAATTTACGAACGGCCTCTTCCAATTAAAGTGCGAAAAATCTGCACAAATCTGCCCCAAGCCGCCGTTGCGTCCAGTCTGTGCCGGAGAACAAACGGATATATACGTATATATATATATATATATATATATAGTCGATATCACGTGACCATATTACTCACTTCAAGTGTTGCAAGCACCCATTACTTTACTTGCTGTATACTCTTGCAGCAAGTGAAAAGGGTATATTGGATTGAGTATTGAATATATGAAACCAAGTTTCAAGTTTCAACCTAGCGACCTCAAACGTGACTCTCTGAGCATAAAAAGCAAATTACAAAAATGGATATTTGTGAGTTTTAAGCTATTTTATTTACTGTGCACGAGTATTGCGCAGCCGGTTATACCCGATTGCACTGTTTTAACTTGTTCTCTGCTTGGCGCCCTAAAAATTCCGCAACTAAAACAAAACAACAAAAAAACAATTAATTGCTGCCTGCAGTTGGGCTAAAATTTACAACACCTAGCGATATCGATCGGGTATACAATATATATTTATATGTATATACATATATATACCGTTTTTTCTGGCGTCAGTTGGCATTTGTTAATTGGCAGCTAAAACAGTGGACGCTGGACACGTGCACAGATTTTGCGGCCAGTTTAGCACATTAATCAAATCTAAGGCATTGCATAACGATGACAATAGAATGAATTCGAAAATATCTATAATATACCCTGTATCTGTATCTGTATTTGTATCTGTATCTGTATATGTATCTGATGCACACACACACTAATTCAACAAGTTGTCATTTTAGCTGACTAAGAACGAGTTGCACAGTTAAAAACTTAATTATATGTAATATATATATATGTATATATTATATATCTATGCGCACTTGCGGCCCAAACGAAATGCAAATCATTTTTACGAGTACCGCAATTGCTCGTAAATTTTCGCTTCTTAGAAATAAGCAAAAGGCCACAACGACGCCAATGGGGCTTAACGCACTGCAGGTACCCTAATATACAAAAAAAAAAAAAAAAACAAAAAATAAGAAATTGAAAATTATTCAGCTAACTAAACATTTTTTGTTGGCTTATTATTTTATTATTATTTTTACAGGGTATCATATAATCAAGTGCCCTCAACTACAGCATACCTAGGTGAATTATTTAGTAATCTATTTTAATAGTTTCATTATTTGATTTATTTTTATTTTTTAATAAATTGAATTTGCAAACATAATTAAATATTAAAGTCTGCTTTAAGTTAGGAATTTAAATAACAAAAAATATTAAAATTAATAATATTAAAAAAAAAGTATAAATTAAATTTAAGAAATATGTTTGCATAGCATACATCAAGGCTTATTTGTGGAAGAACATTTTAAGATAGAATTTCGAAAAGTTTACAAAAAATTTTATGAAGAAAGTTTTAAAATAATTCCGTTCTTAAAAATTTCTAGATTAAAAATTAATCATGCTTATTTTTATCTTTTTAATTGTTTATGTTGCCTGAATAACAATATTTTTGAATTAAGAAAATCCTTCCTTAAGGAAGATAATATATTTTAGGGCACATATTTTTGGTTACTTCTGAGTGTGTGTTTGAAGCAAGTTCTTGATTGCAGCAATTACAGGGTATTTGGCTAGTCGACAGTAATCAGTTCTGTGGCATTTTGTTAGTTGGGTGACAGTCCACATAAAAGCACCTGCATAAATCAGTGTTATGGCAAATCCACGATCTCAACACTACGACAATATGGGTCAACTGATATATAGCTAGCTCTGCCTCAGTCGCTGCTGGCGTCGCTGCTAGCGTCGCTGCTGGCGTCGCTGTTGTCACACGGTTGTCGTCTGTTTACCTTAGCACCCAACTACCGCACTTGAATTTATAATAACCTTTTCAAGTTCACTGCTAGCAGCGATTGTGTGTGTGTGGGTGTGGGTGTGCAGGTGCAGCTGTGTGTGTGTGTGTGTGTGTGTGTGTGTGATAACTGATAGCTGGTACTGTCAACTTTAACGCTGTCTATTGACTTAGCGCCAGCTCTACATGCAAATGCGTGTTAGATACAGTTACGTACACACACACGCACACACTCACACACACACACACACACACATACATATATAACGACTTTATTTCTCATACAAGCTTGGCGCCAATTGAAAATTATAAGCAACAAAAACAAAAATTTCATCATCTACTGCAACATTTGTTTTTATGCTCGTTCATAAAGAGAAAAGGGCATATTGGGTTTGTGCAAGCTGAGAACTTTCAACTTGTGTTTGTGCAATTTAATAATAATAAAAAATTCAAAAAATTGTTTGTGGTTTTTTTTTTTTTTTAATGAATAATCAAAATTGGCAGACACTTTTAAGTTTTCCTTAAAATTTTTTCAAAATAAAAAAAAAATCTAAAAGTTTTTCTATAATTACTATATAATTTAGAGCGTTTTTAACTGTGTTAAGCTGTTTTTACACCGCGGACGAGTATTGTGCAGTCGGTTACACCCGGTTGCAAGGTTCTTACTTATTTGTGTTTTGTTTTGACATAAGTAATAAAATGATTACTTTCGGTATTACTATTAATATTATTATTATTATTATTATTATGACTGTTGCAGAACATCAACATACACACACACACACACACATTTGAAATTAAATCAATTAATTATGAAGAACAACGGCTACTGAGAAACTCGCCGCCAAGTTGAAAAACAGAGCCAATTAACACTTGGCCAGCTTGCAGCATTCCAGCTGGAAAGAAGAAGAGTTGGGCAACCGATGCAGGCCGGAAAATATTGGTTCGCAGCGGCTCCCCTTCACAGTTTGTCATGAAAAGCCCACAGAAAAGCTGCGCAAAAGCAATAATTATCGCACAACATCCCAACACCAGACCCAACACCACCCGCTGCCACGCCCCCCGCCCCCTGCCGCCAACAAGCTGAGAAACTGTGAATTGAATGACAGACAGACTGGGGAGATGCTTTCGCAACTTGCAGTTATTCAAACATAAGGGAGATTGAGAGAGAGAGAGAGAGAGAGAGAGAGAGAGAGAGAGAGAGATAGGGATACTTCCTGTTTAAGGTGTCCTGTCAAGGACCTACTTATTTTGTTTGTAAACATTCCTGTTTGATCAGACAATTGAACGTGTATTTAGAGTTCCTGTGAAATTCATAAGTCATTGTCAACTAATTAACACGCGCTTGACACAGTTGTTAAACATTTGAACAGCAGTTTGGCACAAAAAGGATCTGCACCCAGATCAGGACGGTCACAAATGAAAGGTAGGCCAATTATAATTTGCTAACATAATAAAATGAAATACAATACATAATATATATATATAATATAATTTATATATATATATATGTATATATATATATATATATATATCTATATATATAAATTTATTTATATTTTTTTTTATTTTAATTATTCATTATAATTTTCTTATTTTTACAATTTATATAATTAGAATATATTTTTTTTTTAGAATTGGAAAATACAAAAAAAATATCTCAAAACTTTTGTCTTGTTTTAGTTTAATCTATCTATGAATTGTATTTAAGAATTTGTTTTAGATAATTTTTGGAAAAGTGTAAAAAGCGATTTAAGCTTAACAATATTAAAGTAAAATAATAATTTTAAAATAATATAAAATTAAAATTTAAAGCAAATTGGGCTTGAAAACATTGAAATAAAATAAGAAATGTTTATTAATACAAAATCAACATTTAAATGAACATGAACGAGAACTCTATTTAAAAATGTTTTCAAACTAAGTTGGAACAGTTATTCATTGGATCGAATTGATCGTCCAGTTTTATTTGTGTTCTATTCTTATCTGGGAATCGCTGCTGTCCCATTTCATTCGCAACCTGGTTAAATGAAAGCTGTTAACTTGAAGCCCTACCCAACGCCTAACGCTGCCAATAAACGGTAAAAAAAGACAGTGTCTAGGCAGGGGGAGGGGGAGGAGATTTCTTGGTTCGTATCGCTGTCGATATCTTAAGCGGGACGAAACGAACGTTGCCGGCGCTGAGGCGTCGGTCCGCTTTGTATCATTAGCCAGCTGAAGTGGAGCCATCAATCTTTCAATTGCCTTTGGCTCTGGCGTACCTACGACTGGGATAGCGCCACCACCAACAGCAGCAACAGCAACAGCAACAGCAGCAACAGCAGCAACAGCAGCAGCAAGCCCCCATTTGAAAACCGGCAAGTGGCCGTTGGCAGCGACTATGAACAGCTTGAAACCGCTTTGGGCCAGTTGAAACTAGAATCGCTGAATCGCATTTGTGGCCTGTCCATTGAATCGGAGCCAGCAGCTAACCGACCAACTAACTAATTGCGATACGGGGGTTGTAACTATCCATCGGCCATCGTCATCTTGGTAGTAAGCAAGCAACTGCTGGTGCCAAAGATCAAGCTGCACCTGAAGCTGACAAAGAGCCACATTGAGCCAACTCGAGCTGCAGCAAGCGGTGCATTAAGCTGACATCGACACCAAAATTCATTCGCATGTGCATTCGGACGCGCCCAGCAAGCGATGCACTCAGCGAAAATACAACAACCAAGAGGAATTTTATTTAACAAAAATCTAAACTGAAAACGGTTCACAAATATTTATATACATTTTATTCTATTTAATGTATACAAAATATATATATTTTTAATTGTAAAACATATTTGTTTGAGTTCGAGGAAATTTTACTTATCATAGTTTTCCTTAAACAAGTTTTTTTTTCAAGAAGTTTTTAAAAAGACGCCATAAATTTTTAAGTACTTAATATTAATATTATAAAATAAATATATATATTTTTAATGTTCTACTAAATAAATGTCTAAGTCTAAGGAAAATTTCAATTTTAGATGTTTCTTTACAGAATATTTTTTAAAATTTTGATATTTGCGAACGTTTTTTAGCTTGAAAACAAGATTTAATTTTCTCTAACTTTTTATTTGTTTTTCTTAAATTAAAAAACTTTTGACGCTTATAAAGTAAAATATAAATTAACAAAATTTGAGTTATGTATCTCTATCATTATTGAACATCATAAGCTATTGTTTATTATCAATATTCTTATGTATTATTTTATAATAAAAGTTAACTTATTTTCCCTTTTTTCTTCTGATCCTCGCTAATTGAGCACGCGCTTTTCTGTAAATTTAAATAATACTGCAAATATTTAAATTGACATTTGTTTTTTTGTTTTATTGTCAGTCGACGTGTTACCGACTATTGTATAAACTTATGGAACAAACTAATTAACATGCACGTATTATTTACATTCAACTATTAATAAAGAATGAGTTTTGCAACAGTTGTAGTAAATCAAAGTAAATTTGAAATTCGCTTTTTAACTGCATTTGTTTTTTGCCAAGTGCATCGGTCGTTTAATTTATTTTAAAGTGCAATACGATCCAAAAACGAATGAAGAAGAAAAAGAACACCTAAATCAGAAACAAAAACAAAAAAAAATCCATGGCTGATAATTTGTATCGATTGGCACTTGGCGTAACTCATACGCAGCGTGTTTCGAATGGAGGCTAAAAGCCAATGCGGTCTATAAATAAATCTTTAGCTGCATGGTCTCTTTGGATCGCATCGAATCCAATCGAATTGAATCGAATCGGATCGGATCGTATACGATGCGAATGAAACGCTTCGAATAGCAGTGCACTTGCATACAAAGCTCGCACATTTCCATAGTATATTGTTTTTTCTTTTTGTGTATTTGTCATTTGTTGTTATTGCGAATTCTGTTGTTGTTTGTTTTTGCGTTTGCCAGCCTATGATGGTCAAGGACGTACATTAACCAGGCTTTCGATCATTTCAACGATCGGTACTTGCATTTTTGGCTATAAGTGCGGGCAGTCAAAAACGGCATTCTATGCGAATGTGGTTGACTAGCGGGTACCCTGTAAATTATTATTTAAACTGTATTCTAAAATTACAAAAAATGATTTCTATTAAATAAAAACATATTGTTTACAAAATCTTCTAAAGGAAGATTATAATTTTTATTTATTTCCAATAATAATTTGTATTTAATTTTAACCATTTGCGACAATTTATTTGTGACACATTATAATCCTTAAAAAAATTTATAAATATTAAATCATAGTATTCTTGATTTTACTTTGAATCCTCTACTTTTCAAAACATTTACAAACTGTTGCTAAAGTCTGTGCTACCCATTTGAATTAGTGGGAAAAGGGTATGCCAAAACTAAAAACGCATAAATTGTTTCGCTTTTCAATTATTCTGAAGGGTATTAAAAAGCAAATATTGCATAATTTGTGTCACTTTCAATGCCCTGTACTCAAAGCTGCTTAAGGGGTATACTAATTTTTAAGCTAAGTCTGCATTGTGTATATAATCTTGATCAGGATCATGAGCTAAATCAAAGGAAAAGAAACACATTTGCATACACTTTTAATATGGTGCTGATATATGTGCGACTTGGGTACAGGGTATCTGTTAGTCGAGCACTCGCATTCTTAGTTGTTTATGCACTTTTTTTGTTGTTTGTATTTTTGACTCGACGGCGGTTTTTGTGGTTGGCAATGTTATATTGCAAATGGAAATGGAACCGAAACCGGAACGGTACCTGGAACTAGTTCATGTGTTCTATCCCATTTTATTTAATGAAATTCGAGATAAATTCAACAGTAAATCATAATTAAATCATTATCAATTAACTAAAAGTTTATTTATGTAAATTTTTTATAATAAATAAATATTTTGATAGATATTCAAAGTTAAATAAATAAATAAATAAAATGTGCATTGATAATGCAAAACAAAAAAAAAACTGTACTTCGAGGTCAGGCACAAAGGTTTTTTAGTTGGCCCGGGACCGGGATCGAGTCCGGGGCTTAATGAGACCGGATTGCTCATCAATAAAATGCAATCCAACTGGGCCACGTTCAAAAAGGCTCGCGCAATCGCACAACAACAATAACAACAACAACAATGAAACCAATAAAACCAATATTATTTTGGCTTTTTATGATAAAGCAAAACAAGCCAGCAACGGCCTTGCGCAAAAAATCTTATTGTTGGCTCATAAAAAGCGTCGCGTAAAAAGCGCCAACAAACTTAAAACACAAACAAAAAAAAATGCAAAAAAAAATAAAACACAGCTCGACAGGCGAATTGGAATCGAGCTAAACAAAAGATTGCGGACAAGGCGCGACATTCTTTTGGGTGTGGTCGAAGGCAGCTGAGGCCGCTGAGGCTACTGTTGGGCCATTGGAAGGGGGCGCAGAGGGTGAAAAAATTGCGCATACGCCGCGTGCAGCGATGCGGCAAGCGTCAAATGGCCACGGCCAAAAATTGCAGGCTTTCAATTTGGCAGCAACTTATTTTTTTTGTCTTGTCTGTTTGTTCGTTAAATGCTTAACTTGGCTTACTCAATGTTTGCATATTAAATTCTTGCATAACTTGTTCGGCATTTAATTCGAAAGGAATCAGATATATTCACAATCCCTATTGGCAGGTTTATTGAAATTAACGGTCGCCTCGTGCATTTGCATAAAATATTGCATTGGCTGAATAAAAAAAAATGACTGTTTAAGCAATTTGTTGCAATATGTTTGTCGGATATAAGCATACACCAAAAATACTCGCTTACAAGCAAGCATTAATCAGTGCTAAAAAATTCAACTACACAAAAGAATATAAATTTCAAAAAAAGTAAAAACACAAAGATTGTTTTCAAATCTAAATGTATTTTAAAACCATGTCCAAAATGCCTTCAAACATGAAAATCGGTTCAGTTTTGACAAAGTTATGAGAGTTTGAAGTATGGGAGCTACGGAATTGAGAGTCTTACATGTCAACATTTTTGTCGATTTTGGCATGATTTTTGACCAAAAAATTGACCTTCTCAAAATCACGTTTAATGTTGTTTTTTATGCTAATTGTGACCAGCTAAATCGATTAAAAATAAAAATTCGCATTTCGAAATTTTGAAACGAATTTTTTTTTTTCGAAAATACATAGGGAATGCTTTTTTGGACCAAAATTGTCAAAAACTTTTATTTTCAAAAGTGCAAAGAGTTTGAATGCAGAATCAAACTATAGATAAAATCATGACCAAAATGCCTTCAAACATGAAAATCGGTTAAGTTTTGACAAAGTTATGGGAGCTTGAAATATGGGATATGAAATATTTTGAATGTAAAATAAATCTAGAGGACTAACCATGATCATGTAACACTTTGATTTTGATTGGGATCTAGAACTTTTTTTGAAAAATTGTGTTTAATTTGATTGCTTAAGATTGTGTTTAATTTGATTGCCTAAGAGTTGAATATAAATATAGCTTTGGGGAAGTACAATTCGGAGTGTTTAGCCGTCTGTCTCTTAAACCTGTATTCAACAAATAGTAACTTTGAAGATTTGCAGTTAATGCATGCTATATATACTATGCATTTCGTGAAGATTTTTGGATCTGATTTAGGTTGAGTTGAGCGTCAGCAGGGAACCGGCAGATCAAGATTTCAAAATGCTGAAGTTAATTAACTGTGAGATCAATAATACCGGTAACGGGCAGCAATAAAAGAAAAAAAGACAAAGTAGGCAAACAATTAACTTGAATCGACTGTTGTACGGCCCGAATTTGATGATGAGTACCCGTACTCGAGAACAGATCGACCTTCTCCGGGGTTAAGTGTCTCCGCCACACGCCAACAACCAACAACAACAACAACAATAGCAACAATAGCAATAATTTAACGTAGCTCTTTCTAAGCACACAACTCAAAGGCAACAACTTGACAAATATTATTTCATTATTTACATATTTATTTACTCTTTTTTTTTGTATTTGCGTCAGTTTTCCCTTAGTTGGCCCAGACAATGGCGGGAAAATTAGCACAGGTGCTTAAAAACGGCGCACTGTACTCGTATTAAATGTGTATTAAACGGTAAGTACATGAAAAATATAAATACAAATATTTTTGCAACAAATTAAACATAAGACGTTGAGGCCACACGCCCTCTCCCCCCCCCCCCCCCCCCCCCCCCCCCCCCCCCCCCCCCCCCCCCCCCCCCCCCCCCCCCCC
>SCDY01000933.1:0-50743 GCA_004143825.1 Drosophila micromelanica | reverse complement strand
CACGGCAAAATTGGCCGAACGTTTAGAAAAAAAAAAAAAACAAATGAAGAAGAAAGTGAAAACAAAAACTGCAACGCCGCCAAATCCGGTGGAAAAGGATGAGGATCTGTTGGCGGACACAAACAAACAAGATGCAAATGTCAACACAGATGAGAATAGTGACGATGACGAAATGGATTTGGCCAACTTCAATGCCGGCGCCACAGAAATTAAGCCAAAGAAACGCAAGAAGGGCATCATTTATATATCGAACATACCGAAGCACATGAATGTGACGCGTCTCCGTGAAATTCTTGGCGAATTTGGCAAAATCGGACGTGTCTACTTACAGCCGGAAAAGAAGCCGGGTGAGTAGCAGCAGCAACACGTGCAACGAGCGCAACTCAACCATCAACCATCATTTGTTTGCCAGGGGGCGATAAAAAGGCCAAACAGCACAAAAGGAAGCGATACAATATCCATTTCACCGAGGGCTGGGTGGAGTTCGAGTCGAAACGTGTGGCCAAGCAGATTGTGCCCCTGCTGAACAACAAGCAGATTTCGACACGCAAGAAGTCGCAGTTCTACGATTCGCTGTGGAGCATGAAATACCTGCCGCGCTTCAAGTGGGTGCACTTAACGGAGCGCATGAATTACGAGCAGGCCGTGCACAAGCAGCGCCTGCAGACGGAGGTGTCGCAGGCGCGTAAGGAGACGACGTTCTTCCAGAACAATCTGGACAAGAGTGAACATATTAAGAAGCTGGCAAAGAGGGCGAAAAAGCTAGCCAACAGCGAGGAGAATGCAACGTAGTAGAAATATTGCACACATGTTTCTTCTTTTTTTTCAATAATAAATACATTATAAGTTGGCGCTAACGGCGCTGTTAATTTACATAAATTGCTCTTTAAGCGTTCGCTTTGCTGATTTTTGCGTTATTGTTGAGCTACGTGACTCATTTACGCAAACAAGCTGTTAGTTTTACGTTGTCTCTGTTAACAAAGCTCTGTGAAACTTATCAAGCCAACAAATTAATACAACAACTAAAACTGTGTAAAATATAAAAACGTATTTGATTACCATGTGCCACCCGCTGTAAAAAGAATTCAAATCATTTTACATGCGTTCATTTTACAAACTGTTAACCAACTGTTGCGCTCTTTGAGAGCCTGTTAACTTAACAGCCGACTGTTTTTTTTTTTTTTGTATTCAGTCGAACAAAACTCATTGAACGGACTGGCGCAACGGCGTCTGCGTGCGTTTACAACTATTATTATTTTTTTTTACAATTTGTTTTTCTGTTGTGCATTGAAGCCTTGTTTTGATTGAAACTAGATGAAAACTGGTGAATTTTAGTGCGAAATAAATACAATTAAATGGCGTTGGCTGTTGTCAAATTTTATTTCAGTGTTGTTGTTTTTGCGGTTTTCCAACGCCAAAAAAGTAAAGTAAACTCGTTTACCAACACACACACACACATGCAGTGTTTGTGTTTGTTTGCATTTGCTTTTGCCTGTTGTTGCGCGCGGCATTCAGATGTTAATTTTATACAACATCTACGTACAAAAGTTAATGGACAAAACAAAATAAAGAACTAAATGATATTCAATGCATTCCTATTTGCCGCCAATAATAACAACAACAACGAACACGAAACTAACAACCACCACAAGAGCCAAACGACAACGCCAACGCTGGCAACACAGAGCCACCACTACAGTTAGTAAACTGTAGCAACAGTTGAGGCGGCAAAAGAGAAAAAAACGCGTGAAAGGTATGTACCACACAATATGAATGCAAATGCACTGACAAACATTCACACAAATACAAATATATATATGTATAACTACGTATGGAAGCTTCGACTTCCAAGCTGCCACTGCCCAATGAGATTTGCTGCAAACGCGCCCACTATATAAGTATAACGGCATCAAAAGCGTCGCTGGCTCCAGGCGTCTGTCCGAAAGCCCAACGCCCTTGACAGCTGCGTGCTGCGACGTCAGCAGAAACTCAAACGGTGAAATGCAGCAAGCTAAACAAAAAAAAAAAATAAGTAAAAAAAAGAAAAGGCATCCCAATCAAATGGAATTTAGCCGGTTTCCATAAAAGCAGACAAACACAAATGGCGAGACGACGACGACGATGTCGGCGGCAGCACACAATTCTCAAGTGAGAGAGCGTCTCGCTGCAGGAGTTATTAAAGTTGCCGGCAGAGACAGCAGCAGAAAAGTCGCAATTTTGTTTTGGGCTGGGTTTCTACTTTTTGTTGTGACTTTCGCAAGCCAAGAAAGTTCCATACTCTGCCCAAAAAAGGGTGAAGTGGGCTGCAGTAATAACAGCAGCTGCATAAAGACGAGCTTTCATAACAGTGGAATAGTTTATATTCATATTTAAAAATTAATTTGCTGTGCATCACAGTCCTCTTGGATTCCACATGCTATGCTAATAAGACAATAACAACACTGCAAAATTACAAGCTAACGATACACCCAATAAAATATGTTAATCTTTTTTATTTTTAAATTGAATGAATGAAAAAAATAAGACACATTTTATTATTTGCTTGAGAACTTGTTCTTTTGTTCAACTTTTTGTGGCTTTTTTTCACCTTTTTTCACATATTTTTTTTTTTCGTTTTTTGTTCCAAATTCTGTGCGCTGCGTGCGTGCTCGTTAAAAGCGTTGGGAAATACAGAAAGGGAAGACAATATAAGGTTCAAGCGAGCGTTTGACATTGGCAGAGTGACGATACCCTTTGGCGCGATGCACAGTTATGTTGTTGCCTGGAAAGCACTCACAGCTTCCATACATTCCATTATCATGCAAATAGTACAAAATGAACTAAAACAGAAAAATCGTTTAATTTAATTTACTTAAATAATAAAAGTTATTGTTTTGAGTTTTAACATGACTTGTTCAATCAATTCATATATTTATTTTGCATTTTTTGCATACTTAAAATATATAGCTTGGACTGGATTTTGCATAATTTGCTTTTGAGTTTTGTTTTATGGACGTTTTTTTTTTTTTTTCTTTATTGTCACGCTTTTTTAACCAGTGGGTTGGGCGCTCGCAGCAATCGATTTCAGTGTCTGCAGCGACGCCTGCGCTGTTGAATTTTATTTAACTTGCCAAGATTTGATCAGAAGAGAGTATTTCAATTTCATTTTGGAGTGTGTAACACTTAAATCCATAACCAGTTGCTCAAAAATTCAAGCCAAACAGAACCATTTTCACTTTTAACATATTTTGGTTTATTTTTTTATTTGCATTTGTTGTAAAAAATCAACTTAAAAAGTTTCCTGTGTGATTTAAAATAATATAAAGAACCAAAACATGGGTTCGTTGATAAAGAAACCCCCGCTCACGAACCGATTCATTGGTTCAAATCGTGAACCAAACCAAAAGTTGTGCATAAAAAGTAAAAAAAAAAATAGTTTTTGCATTTCATTAAAAATCTCTTCTTTATATAAATACTATATCGAATATCTAAATTTGCAAGGGTATTCAATCTTTGGCATACCGAATTAAAAATCTATTTCGGGTTTTTGTCTTATTTGCCTTATATGAATGTGATGCTTGTTTAATATCGTATAAATGGATTTAATTAGCATTTTTGTCTGATATTATATAAATGTTTTTGTTGCGCAAAATGTTTGGCAAAAATTTAATAATAATAAGCTCAACTCACAGTGGCTGTCATAATAATGCGACTGTAACACTTGCCGCCGAAAAGTTTGTGCAGCGCCACATCAACTTATCATCGCCATAGGCAACGTCATCATCGTGCTCACAGTCATCGTCATCGTCATCGTCATCGTCATCCGCTTGCCATTAGGCAGCTCGTATAAACATCAACGGTGCAAGTCACAAAAAAACAAAACATCGAAGCCGCCGCCAAATGCAACTTGTGGCAGATGACAATTTTGACAGTCGGACAAGTGGACAAACAGAGAACAGATGGGCCACAGTGTGCGCTAAAAGTTTACTGTTTGCTAAATGCATCTTGTGTGCTGGCACCAATTCTGCTGCCCTTGCCAATTATTTACATATGTAAAATGCATTCCAAGAAACCATCTTAATACCCAATGCTTAAGACTTTGAGTACAAAAACAAAAAGTCACATGAAGCTTATTGCAATTTGTTGTTCGCTAAAGCATTCATGTTTAATTTAAATACACGTACTTAATTAAATAATAATTAATTGCATGGCAATATTGACAAGAGATTATTATTATTATCATTGAGCGTAAGGAAATGATAATAATATTATTATTATTATTACATGCGCATACACATGCTTAAGTCCATTAAGTTTTTCCAAGCATTACATTGCAATTCATCAAAAATTGTTCAATCAGTTTTTACCAGGAATTTGTCCCCACTTGTGTACATAAATACAGCAAATAAGCAACAGTTCAATTTCTTTACTACAGTAGTCGCTCTTTATAATGATGCGCTTTAGGTATTAATATAGTCCAGAATATAATATCCACATGAAAGAAAAATAAAAAAGAAAATCATAAAAAGAGAAAAACATAAGAAATAACTTTCCTACTCAATTAAAAACTCAATTCGAATCGCTTTTGTCTACTTAGATTTATGAAAATTGCATAGAAAGGCAATAGTTAGTGCGAAAAGTTTGCTTTTGAAATGAAATTATTCCCTTGAAATTATGTGCCATTTCGCAAGAAAAACTTATACATTGCCACTCTTTTGCAATACTGGGTATCTGCCAGTCTGATTTAACTGCGTAGAACACTCATACATATGTATTTGCTTTGTTGCCCCTATTGAATTTGCTATTTAACTGAAATTTGACTACTATCTTTCTGCATCCCTTTTTTTCTGGCATGTAAATTCTGGAGTGGATGCATAGAAGTGCATCAAGTGCTCAAGTTGCATGATGGTTTTTTTTAAATTTTATTTGTACTTTTTTATTGCGAACTGACATGCCTCAGAATTGCACCGACAGACGTCAACGCCAGCGCTTTTGATTGTTAACTCGTTCTGCGAATTTGAATCTGGATCCTCAGTCAAGAGCCACGAGTGCAGATGCACAAAGAGATTGTGCCACATCAAATTACAGCGAAACAATTCAAGCATTTGCAATCGCAAATTCGACTGCGCGATACTCTGTTGTTAGTGTGTATTATGAACAAATTTACAAATATTTGACTCCTTACTCTTAATGAGAATTGCATAGAAAGGCGATATGTAATATAAAATGATATTCATTGGTGTTTTTATGAAATATACAACTTTTAATGCGTTATATTGATCAGGATAGCTTTTAAACGATTGTTTATAATTCTTGTTGGAACTTAAGTTAAAGTGTTTCGATTCCCGCTACAGAAGCAAATTTGTTTTGTTTTTAGCTGGTTTTTAAGTGTATTTGTGCAGTTAGAAAGCGGGACTTTTTTGTAAGCGTAGTTGCCAATTGGCAGGTCACACGGTGCTGCCAACTGAATTCAAATGAAATTCCTGCAGTGTTCTCTTTTCATTTGTTTTTTATCTTTTATGTGCGTGTGTGGCTGTGTCTGTCTGCCTGTCGTGTCTATACTATATGGGTTTTATTTCACTTTGGCTATTTTTTATGTGTTTTCCATTTCACACTTCGCTTTATGCGATGCACGTTTTCTGTTGTTGTTGTTGATATTATTGTTGTTGCAGCTGTGCGCATTTCTGCCTGCCGGCTGCATAGTTTTTCCATTGAGGGGGAAAACTTTTCGACAGCAACAATAACAGCAGTAGCAGCAGCAGCAGCAGCAGTGCATTGCCAATAACGGTTTCAACGAGTCCATTGGCACCAACTACCCGTCGACGCACCCGCCGAAGGCCTTGGCCATTTGCATC
Organism: Drosophila micromelanica; assembly: GCA_004143825.1. Lineage (NCBI taxonomy): Eukaryota > Metazoa > Arthropoda > Insecta > Diptera > Drosophilidae > Drosophila > Drosophila micromelanica. Next base: position 44,909 of record SCDY01000933.1, on the reverse strand, counting down.
CGAGAAAACGCACAAACCGGACGCACTTTGTCACCCGCCGTCACACAGATCGTTAATGGCGCGTCGCGACGTGTGAGTGTATGATGCATATATTTATATATATATATATGTATATACATCATTTAGAATGTGGCGACACCTTTCCCGGCTGCTCCCAATTTAAAATTGAGTCGCGCCAACAACTTCTTGTTGAGCTGTCCCGGCGGCATGGCCATAAACGCATATTCATAATGACAATAGCCGCAGCATACAAATTCAAGTATGTTTACGAAATAAATACGTATGTATGCACACGCACATTTATACAAACATATACATACACACATATATATACATACATATATATACACGTAACAGCCAAATAGGGCGCTTCCGTTTTCCGGTTGCTGTCATCGTGTGTGCAAAATATCAGCGTCCATTAATAACAACAACAACAAATGGTCGTCCCTAATTTACAATAACGCACAGAATTACAGTGAATGCTCTTGTAAGCGAACACATACGCATCTAATTTTCTCAGTGCACACCAATAAAGCTTTACGATATTCACGATTATATCCAATTTTTCTAATCCGATGCAAGAAATCGATCGATTATAGTAGAGTATTTTACTGTACTTTAACGCTTTTGAATGGAGCAAGTATTTTATTCAATTTGCCCATTAAATTAAATATGAATTTGTATATTCTTTGTGCCAAAGATTAAATACTCTTTCAATGAATTATCAGAAATGTATAGATAATATTTAATGCCAGTTTTGCGTCCTGTAGAATTTTAAAAGCTGTTGATACACGCAAAAGTTATTTACAAAAATGTTGTCTGTACACTTGCCGCTTTATGTTAATTGCCTAGCTAGGAATTTTTGGGCTCCTCTATGCGATTCTCATGAATTCAAGTAATGCCTACAGACTTTGGACTTTATAACATTTAGGAAGTGTTGTTATTCTTTTAGGTAAGTAGCTCTCCCTTTGAATCTGTCTCTTTCTTACTATCTATCTTTCTCTCTCTCTCTCCTCTCACTCTCCCTTTCTTTCTTTCTCTCTCTCCCTCTCTTTCTTTCTCTGTCTCTCCTCTCTATCTCTCACTCTCCCTCTCCTCTTTCTCTCTCTCTCCCATCCAAGGGAACTGTCCGTTGGCAGAGCGTTCACTGTACTTCGTGGTAGGGGGATAACGCATGAGTTCGAAGACCTCACGCATGTGGCGTGGGGGTGTTCGGAATTGCTGTTGTCTCTGTTGTTGGAGGAGCGGACGCAGCCTTCGGATCGTCTTGCTTTTAATTAAAAACGCAGTCGCATTCGCAGTCGAAACCAATTGAATCAATAAACTTCACTTAACATTCACGATTGTTGTGTCTTTTTGCGCCTGCAAAATAGCGCAACAGTGCTGCCAACCTGCTTGAAACCAACTGTAGGGCAGCCTTTTTACAAGTAAATAAATTTGTGTATTTAATAAATTATAAATACACCAATTAACCATACTGATCAAAACAAAACAGTAAAAAAATTAAATCAAATTAAAATATTTAGTTCAACATTTCAGCTAAATAGACCCAAAAACTGCGCTGATTCTCAAAATGATTTGTCACAAAAAATGTTGAAATACCCCATAGTGTGTTGGAGACAAGTGCAGATGCAGACAATGCGATTTGTATGCGCGCGCGCGCCTTCCCGTGCGCTCTCTCTCTCTCTCTCTGGTCTTTTGTACTTGTTGCGCACGCACGCACGCACGCATGCACGCCAGTGTAGCGTTTTGTTGTTGCTATTGTAGTTATTTGCATATTTACGTGCACTAGTTGTTTTCGCCTCCTGCTCATTAATGAAGTCATATGTATACATAGTTAAATCAAGTTTTACCCCACGCTGGCAAAGTGCCGTTTGACGATTGTTAAAAATACAAGTGCTTGTTTTGTTGCCGTTTTTCAGTTGATGACATCAGCAGCACGGCACATTTGCATTGCGCATTTTGCACAGTTATTGTTTGATGCATTTCCAGCGCATTGTTCCAATACATGGGGGAAAAGAGAGAGGGAGATAGCGAATGAGTGGTAGGGCGGAGGAAGTGGAGTGGTGAATACGCGTAAATGATGCCATATTGTTATTGCTGTCAAATGGTAAACAGTTACTTCAATTGAACTCAATTTGAACAGTGAACTGAGTCAGGCAGTTGCCGGCAATTTCGAGAAACGTCGACAGAATATGTGAGTAAATATGTGTGCGTGTGTGTGTGTTAATTAGATTTTCGTCATCTTGAGAGGGCACTCGAGTGGCAGCGTTGAGATTGTTGCTCCTTAACATATTCGGTACTGTGGCGAGATATTAAGCATAATTAACAAGCCACTTAACACGCACACAATTTCACGAATTCTTCACAGTTCACACACAGGCGCGCAGGCATTGAAACAGCTTCGTCTATTGACAGTTGCAAGTGGCGCCCCCACAGTTAACAGTTAGCTGGAAATATCTGTGGTTGGGGTTAATACGTTAATGTCCACGACTGAAAGATGCAGAGGTTACGCCAAGCGCATTCTATTATTCGGCGCTGAAATTTAAACGGAGTGAGACGTCACAATTTCGACTTGCTCTAATATATTTTTAGTGTCATCACGTCCGAAAGCATGTTCAAAAACTAAAATTGTAGATTGTACGTGTTGTGTGCAGTAAAAATTGAACTATTCAAGTTGTTAGACAATTGTCGTTAAATGCTTGAATGTACACAAAGTGTGACGTCACAATGCAAAGAATGCAAAATTCTTTGCATAAGCTGTGGCTCTCTCCATTATGGCAAATGCCCATATACACATTTTTGTGTGCATGTCACATAAAACCCTGTGACAACAACAGTAAATTCAGCACTCGTTAATATTAACAAGTTTCACACACACACACACACACATATACAAAATTGGATTGCATGTTTTCGTATGCACCTGAAACTGTTCACCCCTCCCATTATTATTCTGAACTTTTTCCTCGTTCTTCATTGCATGCACGCACGTACAACGGGATATTGCAATGTAAATTTCACGCTCTCCGCGTCGCTGTCGGCGCCACTGCTGCCTGACTGACCTTCACAGTCCTTAAAAAAAAGTAATAATAAAAAACACGCATGCGAAAAAATCTCGCGCGATTTTATTTTGATTTGTCGTCGACCCCAGTGGCCTCAAAGGCAAAATAAATAAATAAAAAACCAAATTGAAATATAAAATTAAAAAAAAAAGATATTATGTTATTTTTTTTTGGCTACGCTGCTATGCTCATGCTTTTAATTCAAATTGCGCAGTCCGTGTAGGTAAATGTTTATTTTTATTAACATACAAACATAATTATAAAAACATTGTGCACGTCGTGTACTTTTCGTAATTGTGTCCGCCATGTGTCACATTTTATTTGTGGCTAATGTGTACGAAAAAACTAGTTTGCATGTCTGGCCCAAAATGCCATCCACTATTTGGCTGCCAGCCCAAGGCAAGCCCCAGATCGGCTTGCAAGCTCGCCCTCTCTTTCTCTCCTGCTTACTCCTACCATTATGATCCACTGTCAGCAAGCCCTTTGGTAACTCTCAAGCTTGGAAGCTGAGTGAACTTTTCAGGCAATTTCCAACGCAACTCAGTACAAATCAGTTGGAATTTCCAAAAAACTCTCTGAGAGTGGAGGCGTTGAAGTGGAGCTTTAATTGGAAGTGAAATCAAGCAATTAATTGATGCTCCAAAATTGACTCAGAATTAGTGTAAAAGGTCCACTTTCGCAAAAGCCTACACCATGTCGATCCACTCAAAATGTAAAAAAAAAAAAAAAAAAAAAAAAAAAAAAAAAAAAAAAAAAAAAACGAAAGAAAGAAAGAAACCCGCTTCATTGGAATCTCTTGCGCCAATGCGATCCACATACATGCATACATACACACAAAGCTTCCTGCCCACATTGTTGGGTTAAGTCAAGGCAAATATTTTGTCTTAACAGGCAAATTCAATTAGCGAACGCTTTAAGACCGCCCCCTCCAGATTTTCAATTCCCAGCGAAACGAGCTGCTGCGTGGCCTCAAATGAAAACAAAAACAAAGCCAGCCAAATAATATGACAGCCAAAAAAAGCAGCGCTTGCCATTTGAAAATACGAGTATTGACAGTTGGTGCGCTAATGCGTCTCATTTGTGCTTACACACACACACACACAGACATGCATGTGTATATGTGTATGTTAGTGTGTATGTCTTCCCGTTCGCCTGCTTATTCCAGGCCCACCTCTGTTACTGCCCCTCCCCTTGTGGCTCTGTCGCCCGCACTATCTTATTATTGAAACGGTGTTTTTCGCTTTCAAGTTGGATACACAGCTGTGTTTGCGCTCTATAAATAAAGACAACTAAAAATGGCAATGTATGGGTTTTTCATTTTCCTGTAATGTTTACGACCATCCTCTGCCGCCAACAAGCAAAAGAGCGAGCGCATCTGGGATGATTGTCAGAGCAACAGAAAGAGGAGGGAAGAAAGAAGGAGAAGGTGAGAGGAAATTGCAGCGAAAGCAAACAATTTATCAGTTCTCTGGATGGGATGTTGGCCATGGGTGGCCAATGGGCCACCCTCTCCCATTGAGTTTGCTCTAAATAAGCTCTGACAATGGCAAAAAAATAAATAAAATAATAAAAAGGAAACGTTAATTGCGTTGACGCTTTCTGTTGACGGTTTGTCCCATTGTTAGTCTGTCTGTCTGTTTGTTTGGCCCGACACTTTGATGTATTATTATAATTTTATCAAATTGCCGCCAAGAGATTTCGAGAGTTCAGCCATTAATTCAGAATTGTGACCAATACTAAGGTAAATAAGGCAATTCTTTAAATAACTTAGTTAATAGTTTCTCTTTTTTTTAATTTAGTAAAACTTATCTTTAATATGAGTTTTTCGTGCGCGGAACGTACAACTGCTTGTCTGGAATTGTCTATACCCTGCACCTATTGAGAACTCTAAATCACTACAGTTTTCGAAGTTTATTTTAGTAATGGATTATTATAGATAATTTTAAAGCTATTCAAAATCACGTTCCAATTGGTTAAATGACAAAATTTAAGCTAAGGTTCTGTGTCAGGATCAGGATAATATTTATTTACTAAAATCCCGATCGTTCATTATTGTCGATACATGTCCAACTTGGAGTATAGACAGCAAATTTGGCAACTACATACATACATACATATGTATGTACATAAATACATACATATTAGTATACAGCCATCTGTTCATATATAGACAGATCGTAGACCTAATGAAACTTGCTTAATGGGCGGATGCTATTGCTGTTGTTAGGTATCTAGGTAATTTTATTGCTTTTATCTTATCTTAATTAAACATTGCGATGCCCCATTAAAAGCAATGCGGAAGTGCCCGACTAGCAGATACCCTGTACCCAGCTGCGAGCTACCGTACATGTATTTGAACTTCCTTGAGTTTATGCTTACGTTTTATTTTTATGATTCACAAGAAAAAACAGTTGAATAATTCTAGACGTAGGCACTTATTGCACCAACCCAATACGCTCGTTTTCAGTGGGTACAGCGTATTAAAAGTGGGAAGTGAAGCATAAAACACAGGGTCGCAATTGCTGTTCCTGTTTGTGGAATCTGTCTGCATGTGTGATGTTTTGTTCATGTTGCTGTTATTTCAGTAGTTCTCTGATTCATTTGCGTTCTCATTGTTAGCCTTTTGCTGCTGTTGATTTCTTTGATTATTCATTACACATCTTGGCACTTTTGATGTCTGCCTCACTACCGTTGCTTGTCAGTCTGCTCTGCTTACCGGCTGGCGACGACGCCGACGACGACGTCGACGGCAAACTGAGCGAATAAATAACTGAGGACGACGCCGAAGATGACGTGCCAGGCGCATTGGAGCGCATCGGCATCGTTTTAAAAAAATAAAATTAAAAAGCAATGCAGGCGATCAAAATGCATTTCGTAATGTTTATTATAATGGGCAATGAATATGCAAGTTGGGAATGATGCAGTGGCCAGTTGTCAATGCCGGACGGGAGTCTAAACGAAAATGGAAAGTGCGCCATGGAAAAGTTATACGAGTTGCCCGGTGGGTGTGGATCGCAAGCCGTGACAATTCCTGGCGACCAAATAAAGCTTTTTAATGCGAACTTGACAAACTACTAATTGGATCGTAAATAATAAATGCCATCCAGGCTCGAATATAATTGCGATCCACATACATCTGTATGTAGAGCTGTTCACATGCGTTCCACAAACAACATATTACACAATCATATTGTTCAGAGCTTATTACTTCACATACTGTCGTACACAAAAGCAGACTGACCGATTGAGCGCCGGTGTATTTCACACACACACACACACACACACACATATGCACGCACACACGCAGTTGAAACTGTAATTATAACACGCGCAACAACAGCAACAAAAGCAACACACAGCGCCTGCTGATAATGTTCAGAGAAGTTGACAAGAACAACAACAATTCCAGCACATTGTGGCAAATGAAAATGATGCGTGTCCAATGAAAACTTTATCAGCATAAAGTGGCTTCCAGCATGCTCTCATTTGTGCTTATCCACACCGTTGGCCCACATACCATGCACACACACACACACACACCCTTACATAATGTTGATGATGATGACGATGATGTAGCTTAATCGCATTGCTCTTCCTCCTTCTCGCTCTCTAATGCGCTTTCTCTCTCTTTCGACCACTTTTGGTATTTATGACCCAATTTGGGTTTTGGAACGTTTCGTAAACGGCGCCACCGCAGCCATTTCCGCGCCCAAAAATAAAAGTGAAAACTTTTGAATGCGTGTGCTTGCTTGCCCGCTTGCCTTTGCCCCATTGTGCGTGTGAGAGTATCTGTGTGTGTGTGTGTTATCAAACGCCGCATTCTTTATTTATTTGCCCAACGACGTGTAGTTGATTGATTAGCTTTCCAATTGTTTTCCTATACACTCCAGCGATCTGGCAACACTGCGGCATCCAAACGCACAACAGCTGTTGAAGTGCGCGCGCGCGCATTCTCTCTCTCTCCCTCTCTCTCTCTCTCCCTCTCTCTCTCTCTCTCTCTCTCTCTCTCTCTCTCATACGCTAGCGCGCACGTGCCTGCTGACGCGCGCCTCACAACGGCAACATCATCATTTGAGCGCAGGCCGGCAATGTCCGAATACGACTGCAAATGGGCATGTGCCTGTGTGTGTGTGTGTGTCCTGCTCACCTAAAAGGAAACGAAACAAAACAAAACAAAGGCAATCTACGAAGCAGCTGCACTCGCTGCGCATGCGTGTGTTTGTATTTGTCTGTATGCATTTGCGTTTGTCACCGGCATCGGCAGCGATGTCGACGTCGGCGCTAACGGCGGCATCGCCTGCAGTTATCTCAGTTGACAATTTCACGCCTTGCCAAATGCACGCGCTGCGTCATTTTTTTTTCGTTCGCCCCCTATTCGTATTCGCATTCGCACTCGTACTAACCGCAGCCCTCAATTCCTTATTCTCTTTGATCGCTTGCAGATGTCATTGACGAAAAAGGATCCGTCGCTGCGTGTTGCTGCCTCTGATCCCCATTTGGTTAGCCTGGGCGGCGGACGCTATAGCACCGCCGTCACCATACACTACATACATATTGGTGAGTATACATAATTGAACTCCTCCGCGCCCTCATGCTCGCCAAGGTCACTTGTAAGCAGATAGGCAAAACTTAAATCCAATCAAAAAATGAATTCCAAAGAATACGCAAACGAATAAATATATGTATATGTATGTATTTATGTATTTTTTGTATTTACATACATATGTATGAAGAAACAACACCAGTTTTTGACTCTCTTTTGGCACGACGTGATAAGATCCGCGCACAGTGTGACTCAAAAATCCTAAAGCAACTTGAAAGCTCTTAGGATCTTAAGTGTATTGCAAAGTGCCACCATAAAGATAGTGCGTTTAAAAATCGGGCCTGTAAACCTCATATCATATCGTATGCAGCTTAAAACAGTCTTTAAAATAAAGCTTACCAAGTTTTCTGCTAATAAAAGAGTTTTTTCCTTTGGGCTTTTTATCATGTTGTGACCAAAAAAAAAAAAAATTAATTAAAACTAAACTTTAAAAAAAAATTTAAAAGCATAAATTATTTTTTTTTTTCTGAAAATAACAGCAAATTTTCTGTGTTAATTGTCCAAAGCTCTGAAGCAACCTGGTTCAAAAACGGAGCTCCTATAATTTATATATATTATTTTTAGTGCCCGTGAGGAGATATAAATTTTTTGAGAAATTAGACATTATCTTAGACATAATGTATTTCATTAAAACATATAAAAATTAAACATAATTTACAATGATGAGCAGCTATTTCAAAACTCTGACAAATTTGCTAATACAAACACCAGCAATTTATTATTCTTATTAGCCGATATTTATACAACTGAGGGCATTTTTTTTTTTAATGAACATTTTGTTTATTGTTGGCAAACAAATTAATTGCACACCAGTGTGCGTAATCTTTGGCACGAAGCACGGTAACATGCCAAGACGAGGACGCCGTGTCGTTGCTCGCTGCTCGCGCCACGACGAGCTGAGATAAGAGCGTCAAGTCGGCTCGGCTCGGCTCAGGTCGGTTTGGTTCGGCTCCGCTCGAACCTGTCGCTCTGCTCTGTTCGTTTCATTCGCAGGGCGAACGCGCGTGCGTGCGAACGAGAGCGACGAAAGAGTGACGAGCAACGATAAACAAACGGTATCGATTACAGTTACAATTTACAGTTACATATATTTCACAATTTTCACAGTTTTGAGTAATGAACTACGTTTTTTTTTTGTTTGTGATCGACACAGGTGACACAACAATTGGATCGGCACCGAACTGCAGCATCTCGTTAAACGGGAGCGGCGTCCTTCCGCTGCACTGCACCATTTATAGGAGCGAGGATAACGAGGTGACTTTGGTGCCGGAGCCGGAGGCGCGTCTCCTCATCGACGGCGCCCTCATTCGGGCGGTGGAGGAGGCCAAACTGACGCAGGGTACCATGATCACAATTGGCAACTCGAACATTCTGCGCTTCAACAATCCCGACGAGGCGCAAATGATGCGCTCAGCGATGGGCTCCAACGAGCGACTCGATTTTATGCAATCGTCGTCGCGTAGCCAAACATTCGAGGACAGCTTCTTTGAGAGCATCATAAATCCGATCAAAAACACCAACAACACCAACACCAACAACAGCCGAGATGGAACCGCCAACATGGATCTACAGGGCGTTCAGTGCCCCAAGGTGTTTAGCGCCGATTTGGTTACGGTTAATATGCCCGCACGCGATGTGCTTGGCCAGAAATATGCAAACTTTGCGCGCAATCTGGCCGAGAATCATCGCGGCGAAAAGCAGCTCAACAATCAATACGCCAAAACGTTGCCGAGCAGCGGCGCCAATGGAATTGGCCACAATGCCGGCTACTGCAATATACCCAGCAATGCAGTTGTTTTCAAGCAGCAGCAGCAACAACAACAACAACAGCAGCAGCAGCAGCAGCAGCAACAGTCGATGCAGCCAGAGCTGTTGGGCAAGGTGAATAACGATCGCTTTGATCGGTATCCCAAGCCGGGTATCTACACCGCCCGCGGCTTGCAAGTCTTTCCCATGAACGGGCTCAATACGGAGCTCAACAGCGGCAGCGACTTTGAGGACATTGTCAAGCTTTGCACCGAGTATGCGGATCGAGAGCAACAGCAAAAGCAGCAACAGCAGCAGCAACAGCAGCAGCAGCAGCAGCAGCACAACAATAGTGGCAGCAATAATCATGGTCTGCACAATGCCAGCGCCGGCAGCATCACCTCGTCGCCAATTGTCCAGAATCGGATCAAGACAAACGGTTCGCTGCCGCGCGACAAGAAATCACCGTTCCAGCAGCACGCGGGCAGCAGCGGCAATCTGGCGCTGATCAGCAGCTCGTCGGGCTACGAGAATGTCCGCCTGCTGGGACCCAATCGTGTCGAGATCAATGGCCAGCTGCATGTCTCCTCGACCTCAGGCTCGTCGAATTCAACTTCGACTGCTGCTGGTGTCGGTGGCAGCCATGAGAATCTGCAGGCGAGCAGCAGCAGCAGCGGCGGCAAATATGTGCCGCAGAGTCCGCGCACCAAAATACGCACCAACTGCATGTCGCCCAAGAAGGATGCCTCCTTTAGCAGCGCCTTTGCGCTGGCCACCTCAACGCCAACGCCGGCACAGACGTCGGCACCGGCACCGTTAACGGGTGTGGTGAAGCCACCGCTGGCACCGAAGCCGCCGGCGCCCAATCAGCAGCGCGACTATGAGCAGCTCTTCAAGTCCTTCGAACGGAAACAGCAGCTCGAACAGCACCAGCAGCTGCTCCAGAAAGCCATCCAGATGACGCCCGCCAAGCGTTCCAACAAGAACATCAACAATCTCACACTCAATCTGAACGAATCCGCCAATGCGTCACCAAAGCCCACACGAAAGCCAGCGCCGGCGCCGCGCAGCATCAATGTGGAGCAGCGGCAGCGAAGGGAGCTACTGCAGCGACGCAAGCAGCTCAAGCGGGAGCTGGCGGCGCTGCCACCAGCCGCAACAAGCAGTCACGAGGTAATTGTTACACTCGTCGTCACGAAGTGAAAAAGAGCATATTGGGTTTTAACGCCGGTATTGAAGCCAGAAACTTAAAACTTGTAATACACGATTTGCGTCTGATAAACTATTACGATTTTTAACTAGGCTAACATCAATCATCAATCATCAATCATCATCATCAATCATCATAAACAATCATCAATGATAAAATCTCTAAAAATCGAGCTGAATAAATTAAAATGTAAATTATATTCCCTCAGTTTTAAAGCATTTCAAATATAATCCTGATTATCTCTAAAGATCAGGCAGAAAAAATACTTGTTACATAAGAATAATAGTTCTGAAGTGTATTAAAAAGTGGTCTAGCTTCCTTTAGAAACTAGAAACTAAACTAGAATTTTAGAAGAACTAGAATTTCGTCACACAAAACTCTAAATATCAGTTTAGGTATCAATTATAGGTCTAGGTTCAAGACCGCGCTGGTGCAAACTTTTTGTTTTTTATACATTGTGATTGTTTTTATGGGTACATATTTTAGTATTCGGTTAGACCCGACTGCAATGTTCTCAATTGGTACATTCACAATTATTTTTGATACCCTACTAAACACCCGTCTCTATTAACAGGTGGAACCAAATGAACCGTCCTCGCCTACAAACAGGCCTGCGACTCCTCGCCAGCAGCTGCAGACTTTGCAGAATCGCATCCATCGCCTGGAGGCGCAGCGAAATGCGACGCGCGTGATGGAGGAGAATCAACAGGCCAAGCTAAAGCAGTCCATTGAAATGAAACAGGATCAACTGAACAAGTAAGGATGCGTACCATCGAAATATACTTCCATTCCATGCACAAGTTCACAACCCATATATCTCGATAGGAATTCAAAAACTCATTCAGAATCGATTTTACTAATTACGATAAGCGTGAATTTCAAATTCAGTAATTTTCCGATAGTTTTGGCACTCTGATTAATGTGAAGTGAAAAGAGTATATTTGTATTAGTAGTGCGAGTGTCACATTTGAATTAGTTTATATCGCCTTTCTATGCGATTTTCATGAACTCAAGTAACACTTTCATATACTTATGTTTCTTAGTGTTTTGTATGTTAAAAAAAGATATTTAGTACGAAGTTCCTTAATTTACCGCCTCTGGCTTTGATTTAGATAATTACTTTGTCGGTCGCCTCTCTCTGCGATTCTCAAATGTTCTAATAAAAAATCCAGAAATAAATTCCAACATTTTTATGCAATTGATTTTTTAACAATTTTCTCTTTATAAATTTTCAAAAATTTCCCTAATTAAATAATCTTTGTATAAAAAAAAAAAATTGTTCGATCTGAAAATGATATTGATCCAAGTAAACATTTGCCGTTCAATTTAGTTTTTAGGCGGGCTCAGGTACGATGATGCGAGCCATCAAGTTGAGTTTCACAATTGGGGTTTCAGTTTATTCGATCACGTAGACTGCGACAGAAGTGATTTTCTATTTGGGAAAACCGAGTTAGTAACAATTGTGTTTTGGGTTTTTTTGTAGGCTGCGCGCGATGCTAAAACAGAAGCCGAACAACGCCTGCCTCAAGGAAGAGCTGGAGCATGTGTGCGAGTCGCTGGAGAGCGATCGGAAGACGTTTGAGGATCTGGAGTTTCAATACTTTGAGGAGGAGTCGGAGCATCATGCGTGCCACGAGGAGCTGAAGCGACAGGAGCAGCGTTTAACGCTCGAATCGGAGCTGGCATCGCTGCGCATACAGCTGGGACCCGAAACCGAAACCGAGCCAAGCGAGGAGCCCGCATCGCCCACCGCCAGCGGACGGAGCACGCCCAACACCAATGGCAACGGCAGCAATCTGATCAATGGCGTCATGTCGCAGTCGCTGTTTGGCTCCGCCGAGCTGCTCTGCCCGAAGCGGCACAACCAGGAGGATCTAATGTCCAAGAGCGTTAACGAGAACATGTTCTACAACAACAACAAAATCGAGTTGCCGCACGGCTCACAGGTGACCAGTACACCCAAACGTCCGCCGTTGCAGGTGTACGATGCCGGCAGCTGTGATCAGATCAGTTTCAATTTATCGCTGCGCAGCGACAGATTCGAAGTGAATCCGCTGGAGCGTCGTGTCCCATCGCAGGATGATATCGATCGCAGCTGCAAAGTGGCCAACGATGCGCCCATCTCCACCAGCCAAGGGGCCAGCACCAAAATCTTTGACAGCATCAAAGAGATCGAACGCAATCGCAAGCTGCTCCTGGCCCAGCAAGGTAAATGCCGCCTATCGATTCCATTTCTAATCTCTAATAAATTTCCATTTCCTCTTCATAGGTCATCAGGTCATCGAGCACGAACGCCAAAAGATGTACGATCTAAAAAAGAAGTGTCACGACGAGGCCCGAACACAATACTTGCTCTCCACGCAACAGGCCATTGAGACAACGCCATCGCAACCAGGGAACGCCAAGTGAGTGCCCCTTAACAGTAAAATCTGCCCTTTCAAATGAGCCATGCGATGCAGTCAATCCACCATTCGCTTGTTTGGGTTTAATTGAATCAACGGGGGGTACGGCTTAAATGAAATACCGGGGCAGCATTTGAGCTTTGGGTTCAAGTCTCAAGTCTCTCTCCTTCCCCCCCATCCTCACATTCGTTCCACACGCTGGCGCTCTTAATTAGTTGTGCAGCTGACAAAATTTGTAATGCACACCACCCTTGTTACACTGTGCTACAAATCAAAAAGAGTTCTTAGTCGGTATTACTTGAGCATAGATCCTCAGATGTCTTATAATGTTCTTTTTATTTTTTTACAATTAATTTGCTTAAAATGCACAATTTAATTCACCAACTATTTTCTATATTTTAAACACATTTTAAATAAATTTTTTCATTAATTTCCAAACAAAATTTCAAACAAAAAAAATTCACTAATTAAAATACTTAAAAAAATTGATCGAAATTATTTCAAATTGCTGATAAACTTTATGAAACTTTGTGAAAAATTAAATATCGAATTCGGGTTTAATATATTAACTAATTATTAGGATTACAAAACAATAATTCAGTTGCTTTTACCTTAGATTTTCAGGTTTTTAGAAAATATTTATCAATATGAATTAACATTTATATTCCATTTTAAATTTATATTCCATATTAAAATGGTTTTTCAAAAAGTTATATACAAAAATCTAAAAACAGACTCGCATAAATAAGAACTTATTAAATGCATTGAAAATTTCAACCTTACGAGCTATAAAAAATGTATTTAAATTTGTTAAAAATTTACTGAATTATTTTTTAAAATTTATTTTATTGCTTATATTTTTCTTTGTGTACAAATTTGTGTGTTGTGCAGTGTAAATGCCTTTTGGGTGGCGTGCACATTCGGCTCCCGTTGCCGCTATAATTAATCAAATATTTTACTAATAGCAAAACAATTCGGTGACGCTGACGGCGACTTCGACTTCGACGTTGACGTCGACAGCGATTGCTGCTGATTGTGAGGAGATCGAAAAAATGAAACCGGTTTTCGAGTTACGTGTCGATTTTCGAGTTGTTAGAGAAACAAGCAGGCAAACAACAACAACAAGACAAGATGACAACAAAACTTAAATATTGTGCGTTTTGATTAGTGTGGTTGTTTTTTTATTATTTTTGGTTTACTCATTGGGGACACACGACACCCATTACCGAAATACGAATCCGAGTCCGAATTCGATGCCAATTCCGAATATCAACGGTCAGTTAGACAGTCAGTTAGTCAAACGACGGCAACGACGCGACGTCACCTGAAATTGAAGCGTGCTGCAATTACAAAAGTTGCTGCTATTGCTGTTGCTGTTGCTGATAAGCTTATCAGCTGCTTATTTGCGTTTTGTTTGCGTCACACTCGCACACATTTTCGCTCTCGCTCGCTCACGCTCTTCGTGTGTGGGGAGAGAGCGTCGCCTGTTGATTTGCCAACTGACGAACTGGCATTTTGTGCATTGTTTGGCGGCGGCCGCCTCCCTCCATACAACATTCCCGCACTCGGGTCCAATTCGGAAAACGCGGTTGATTCCGTTTCGGAGCGCGCCTGTCGCTTAGTCAGTCAACGGTTGACGGCAGCAACAGCAGCAACAAGAGCAGCAGCAACAAAACGCAGTCGCAGCAATCGGCAATCAGCAGGCTGCATTAGTCATCGCGATGGATAAGCTAAATGCGCTGATTCCATGCTGGTAGATCAAATAAAACTAAAATAAAAATATTTTATTTATAAATCAAATGAAAAAAAAAACAAAACAAGCTAACTTGGCTATTTTCTTTATTCCTGCAGCGGCGGCAAAGATGCCAAACTGTTTGATAAAGTGGAATTGCAAAAGCTCAACGATGAAACGAATCAACAGCAACAGCAACAAAAGACTCACGATAAGGAGAAGCATGCGTCAGGTGACGGCAGTCCAAAAACAACAACAACAACAACAACAACAGCAGCATTGAGTACCGCCCAACAGGTGAGTAGCCAAAAGTTAACCTAGGCCAAAGCGAAACGAAAGTCTTCCACTTAATGTCTTGTGTGTGGGATATTTAAGGTCGTACAATTTATGCCACCTCTCTCTCTCTCTCTCTCTCTCTCTCGATCTATGTCTCTTTTTCCCTGCCCACTAGCATTGACTTTGTGTAATTTCAATTATTTGTAAACAAACAATTGAAATTGCTCGACATTAGTTCGAAAGATTTACAAGCCCACATTAAAGTCCAATATTCAACCAGATTTATGTGATCATCGCATTTTACGATTACGTTACTGACCCCTCCAGCCATGTGTTAAATGTTGCATCCAACCAATTACTCTAGCCATTAATTAGGAATACGCGTTACACGTGTCTTGTATTTATTGCTAAAAACAAAACAAAACAAAAAATACCCCTGAAAACACACACTCGGTGTATTATAATTCTAATACAATTGCGCCTTTTAAAAACTGTTCTGAGAATAAGGGCATTTTAAGCTTGTAGGTTATCCCATAAATTATATAGTATATTTATTTAGCATATATCTGTTACTTTTATGTAAAAATAATTTCACATTAGATTAAATAAAAATTTCAATTTACATAATCTATAAAGGGTATTTTCTAGTCGCGCAATTCAAATAAGTTCATATTTATGCATTACAATCGCATATTAAAAACTTGTTGTCCAAGCGCCGATAAGAGCAGCAAATATACAAGTGTCAACAGGAAAAACTGTTAAGAATTATTACTAAAATACCTCAGAAAGATAATGCTTCTATATATATGTGCATATGTGTATATAAAACATTCTGTACAAAGTTCGGCATATAATGGGTCTGACAGACTTTATTTATCTTTCCATTTCAAAATCAATCAACTTTATGCAAAAATATTTTCGATCGAATGTCGTTAGAATAAAATAACAATAACGGTATCGATTTGAAGAGAATGTAAGCAAAATCCATAAATTTAATCCGAAATTATATACTGTTTAATGCTTAAACTATTTGGAAATTTCAAAAATTTTAAAAACATTTCAACAAATAAAAAGATTCCAATCGGGTGTAATCGACTGCTTAATACTCGTCTTGCAGAAAATGGAAGCGACCTTTGTTAAACACAACAAACAAAATGTTTAATTTTGAATGTAATCGCAAAAAATAATTTGTACTATAACTTTTCAACATAACAAGGCTTTTTTCTGATGTTGTCGTGTTTCATACAAAAATTATAAAATAAAATCGCTGCAAGGTTCGAACCTCTGTTTTGTAATTTTTTTAATATTTCCTTTATTAATTGATTTTTTTTTGTTGTCAATTGAGATGTTAGGTATCTAAAATCGCACAATTTTCAAAAATTCCCAAAAAAAAATGTTGGTTTGGTTCGTGCTCTTTGTGATATTCACTGCATTTCTCAAGTCCAGCTAACACTTAAGTTAGATATGTCATTTGTTTAGGTCAAGGTTATTAGCCAGAAAACTTGCTTTCATTTTGCACAGGCGGGAAAGCTTTCGCTGAGTAATTGAGAAAAAAAAAAAGTTTATTGGCATTTGTCAAATTCTCTTAATGCTCTTTATATAGTTAAGGATCTCTACTAAAGCACGCTTCTCATTCGTTCTCTTTCACTCTCACTGTCGCTCTCTCTCTCTTTCGACGGACTGAATCTTAGCGCCAATCGATCGTCGCCTCGTTAGTCACGAGTGTTATTCAGTTATATTCGTCGCCTCGACATTTTGTTTGCTATTTATTAAATATTGTTGGCCGATGTTTATTTTAAAAGCAAACGCCCCCACAGCCTAGCCCCAACGTCGGACCCCGAACCGTGCCGATCGGTTCTATGCACTACACTTATTAATAAGTTTATAATAATATTGCTTTATACTCGCCGCCAGCTGATGATGATTTTCTTTTCTTTATTCTTTTTTATTTTTCTTTTTTTGTGGGGTCGTCAGTTTGCGTCCGTTGCTCGTTATGCGCACTTCTTAGTTCTTCTTGTTGTTGTTGTTGTTGTTGTTTACCTTGGAGGGATATTTTGTTTACACGTTCCAATCATCATCAGCATCATCATTATCATCAACATCAACACCATCGTTTACGCCGATCTTGAATCTCGTATCCCGATACGCTGCTGGACAATGTTCGTGCGCGCCTCGTTTGATATTTGCCCAAAATTCTGATTCCGCATTCACATTCGCACTTGCCAACTGTTCAGATTTCCACAGCGCGGCGTAAAAATCCAACGCGTTTCTTAAACAATACAAAAAAAAAAACAATAACCAAAGAAAATTCAAAATTAACAACAAATTAAGGAATAGGCACATTGCCGCTTAACTACGATAATGTCCGTCTGGATGACCTATGTGCAGCATCGTCGCATGGATGCAAATGCGCGCCAGCGCACCGAGCTCTACTATCTAGTGAGTGTGCGTGTGTGTGTGTGTGTGTTTGGTGTGTGCCTCTCTAGAAAGTGTGCCTGAAAATGCGTATTTCAAAGAGGAACCTCTTATTTTTTTGATTTCATGTTCAAATAAGTTATGCGGCCATTTGTTTCAAAAATATTTCTGTGTGACAAATGACAAATATGCTGAGTTTTATTACCCGGCGTTGCGCGTCACAAGTGTATCTTTTTCAAATCTGAAAACTATCAGTTGTTAAATGGCTTAAAATTCGTGAAAAAAAATTTTAAATATGATAATAAAATTTCAAAAAAGAGTGGCTGGATTAGAGCTTTTTAAAAACTGAGCTTGAAACCTAAAATATACAAATTGGAAAAATTTATAATAGTAAAAAAAAATGTTATACAATTTTTTTCATACATGTAGCTGAAAATTTTAGAAAACTCGATGTTAGCACGGCTTGAACTTTAGCTTTTGAGTTTCTTCGGATTTTTGCAGTTCATCAGTTATCACAAACAATATATATTTATATATATACGTACTAATGCATATTTGAATTTGTATATTCGTACATCTGATTCATATGCACCAAATACAAAATTTCCAAGTATATATAAGTAGTATTCATATAAATGTATACAAATATGCACCTATGTAAACATTAAATACCAAAACGAATAAAATTTAAGGCCTGTGTTGTTTGTCAACAAAAGAAATGTAATTGCAATTCTGTTGTTGTTTTCTTAACCTCTGGTGAGCAAAATTTTCGAAATTTTCGACAAGTTGGCAGGACGATTCGGTAAACGTGAAATTTAGAATTTGCATTTAATCGTTAGCTAATTTTTGTTGACAAAAGGCGATTCGTACTGCTGGTTAAATAATTAAAATGTTTGCTAAAGAAGATAAAGAAGATATTACGAGTCTCACATTCTAATTAGTTTTTATCGCCTTTCTATGACATTTTATGTTATGATGTTAGGTTTCTTAGTACATTGTACATTACAATGTGCTTTTAAAATGTGGTGTCTGAATTAACCTCCACTTGCATGGTGTTAGTGGCTCACTTCTGCCGTCGCCTCTCTCTGCGCTTCTCAAAAGTTATAATACCAAATTTCCAGTTTGTTTTTATACTTCTTCACAAAGTAAAAAAGATACATGACATTTGGAATTTAGCTGCTGTGTAGCTGAGTCAGATAATAGGGCCGATAGATAAAATCCGTATATCTTACGTGCAATTTTGGAGCTAGTCAGTAAATAGTTAAGAATGACTGCAACATTCCTACTTTTTTGGGTTTAAACGTATTGGCCATTGGCCAGCGGAATGCGTAGCTTTGTCACTGACATAAAACAAATAAATTAAAAAAAAAACATCTTTTTTTTTTTGGTCTTTGACGGCCTCTTGTGTTGCTCTATTTATAGAGTTGGCTGGTCAACCCGCTAACCCACTTACAACATTGCATGTTCGCTCTTAAAACACTCAAATCTTCTCTTTATTTTCGCTCACGAATTAACCACAGCAACGGCATTCCCAGCCAGAACTGGAGCATCATGTGATTGTTGGTGGTGCAGCGCCGGCTGTGCGCAGTCCGCGTCCGCTTTCCGAGGCCAACAACTGTGAGGCGTCGATTGAGGCGCCCAAGTTTGCCAACGGCGATTCGACAACGGACAACAAGCGTGCCAGCAGCAACAGCAACAGCAACTCGCAGGACACCGCCTCGGCGGGCAGCGGCAGCAGCAGCGGCGCCGGCACCGGCACCGGCAGCAGCAGCGCCAGCGCCAACGGTGAACGGAAACGTGCGCTGCCAAAGCATCAGCGACCGCTGACGCGTTACCTGCCCATCTTCTCGCCGGACCTGAATCTGCGGCATCACATCGAGACCGCCGGCCATCAGATCGATCTCTGTCCGCACGTCTTTGTCGATGCGCACAGCTGTCGCGGGTGAGTGCCAAAATCGTCATAAATCGATCAGCGATTTCATCTAATCATTATCGATGCTTGTTTTTTTTTTTTTTTAGTTATCTGCACAAATTGGGCGCCACGTTTCATGCGTGGTCGCGGCGCTGGTTCGTCCTGGATCGACAGCGCAGCGCCCTCATCTACTACTCGGATAAGTCGGAGCGCAAGACGCGCGGTGGGGCCTACTTTGCGGTAAGTGTTGTAACCAGCCCGGCCAGCAACTGAAACACAAGTGATTCGTTTAATCTTCTATTTCGCTGCAGACCATTGACGAGGTGTATCTGGATCATTTGAATGCATCCAAGAGCGGACGACCGCATTGCACGTTCATTGTGAAGACGAAAAAACGTAGCTATAATCTACAGGCCGCCTCAGATGCGGCCGCACGGATCTGGATTGATGCCATTATAACCGGCGCACAAGGCAATTTGGACTATTAAAAACTTTTTGCGCCCATCACACACACACACACACACACACACACTGAACTTGTTTTAGCTCAACTAAACTGTAAACTTGTAGATATGTAAGAGAGAGCTCATTACCAGTAGTAGTCGTTAACTAGGTTACATAAATCATGTATGTATCCAAACAAACAAAAAAAAACTAAGCAACCAATTTTGGCAACTAACGAAATCCGAGATTTCAGCACTGGACCAAAGTGAAGAATGTATTTTATATGCTTTTAATTTGTCATAATTTAGGAAAGCTAAGCATTATTTTTTTATACACATACAAAACAAACATATAGCGAGCATACATAATTATATATATGTATGACAGACAACCCAACGCAGATAACACAACCATTTCATCAAAATGTACACCATACAATATATTATTAACAACTATTAACCAAATGAACCCATATGACTATGTAAATGTATACATTTGAATGTATACACTTGAAGTTTTTAATGTGAATTTAAAATTTATTATGCATTATATGTGTGTATTTTTATAAAAAAGTGGGTGGCAAACAAATGTGTTGAATGTTGAACACACAATTCAATCAATTCTTGCCGCTCACTTCGTATTACCATGAAACAAACCTAATTAAACAATTTTGTGCTCAGGCAACTGATAATGATAATGATAATCAAAAACTATTAATATAATTCAGTACAAGTGACAAAAAAATTATAATAAATAAGAAAATATAAGTCGCCACGGCATATAGTAAATAAAGAATTGTTTTTAAATCAATAATTATAATTTACAAATGACTTGTTTTATTTTTAACAAATAAATAAATACCTTAATGTTAAATTGTCTGTCGTAAATCCGGAGTGGACAGACCGATGTCTGCTTTATCTTACATCTTAATAGTATTTTATATTGAGAACAAGAAGTTTCATTGTGGCTTTATAAAAACAAAAAAAAGTATTCACAATTCTTAAATATAGTTATAAACCACGATTTTGGCATTAAGGATAACTTAACATACGACTTTTAGAAAGCGATGAAAATCTAACGTTTATCCAGTTTATTTATTAGAGCTAAATTATCATACATTTTCAAAAATATACACAATGTATATAATATATATATATGAGATTGAATGTGTAATATAATGAAATATTCAAAAAGTTTGCAGATTAATTATATGATAAACTAAGAACTAAAGTAATTTCTAGGTAATAACAAATGTTTTGAAATAGCTTTGAATGCTGCACAGATAATTTTCAATTTGGTTACTAATATATATGTATATACTGTATCATATTGGCATCTTATGTGAAATTAATGTAGCATTCAGAGCAACAATTAGTTAATGTTTTTCTTTAAGAGATTTCAATGCGTGGACGCTTCGGTTCTCTGCTATCAGCGTACAAATCATCCTCATAGCGATCCAAATATTGGTACAACCAGCGCGCAAACTCATTCATGTACGCATCAACTCGGCCAATGACATTGAAACTGACAACAGCCGGTGGCGGATTGTTGCCGGCACCGAAGATGTTACGCACAAAATTCTCGCAATGGAATATGGCAACGGCCACATCCGCTTCGAGCACATCCAGGCGCATGGCCAGCTTGGCAATAGATTCCGCAAATTGTTTCAGTACAATATACGTTTTGCTGCTGAACGCGGCTGCACGAGAGAAACAGAGACAGACAATGGAGACTGTGTCATGGATGCGAATGAAACAAAAAAAAAAAAAAATAGGTTTACTCACTCGACTGTTCGATGCGCGAAACAACATAGTATTTTTGGAGCAGCTGCTCCGCCTCCAGTGTGAAGGCCACCTGGCGCTGACGGAGCAAGCCGAGCATTGTTCGTGTATCTTCGTTGGGTATACTAAATGCGTCTTGTGCCGCCTCCTGGGCATCTCTGATGTGCTGGCGCAGCACAAAATCCAACAGGGTGTCATTCACCTGCTCACCATCCATGTAAATAGGCAAGCCAAATATGCTGAACGAGATAGATATTTAAATAAAAATACATTCAATATGCGCGTTTAGGCCACTTACGGACAAAGTTTGGCAAAAGCTGTGCTCTGGTTGGCTGCGTTCTCTGGCTGCCAATATGTCCAAATAGCCGCTTCCAGTGGCTGTTCGCTCTGCAGCTGCGGCACCGGAACGCTGCCATTCTCGATGCATTTCTCCAGCTCCTCGGTTTGGTCGCGCGACAAGCGATTCCAGTCGCCGGCGAAATAGACGCCCTGCTGGGCCATCAGCAGGGGACTGGCCACCACCCAATTGTAGCGGGTTGGCAGCGCCGTATGCGCCGGCTGCAGTCCGCCCTCGTGGGGGGCAATAAAACGCGGCGCCAATTGGCCAATGTTGTGCAGCAGTCGATTGGCGACACAGCAATCGGAGCAGATGACGCACAGCGAAATTGGGGCGCGCAGCTCCTCGGGCTCGATGCTGGCGAGACTGCCCAAAAGCGCCATCTTCAGATACACAAAACACTCCATGGGCACACAGTCCTGACTGAGCTGTGCGCTCAGCGCATAGACAAATGCATAGTCCGAGTATTTGGAGCAGATCAAACGATGGAGCTTCTTGATGCTCGGCGGCATAAAATTTAAATCGACATCAACATTGAGATTCTTAGCAAATAGCATATGTCGTGGCCTGGCCACACCATTCTCATCCGTTCGTGGTGGTGCTCGATGGCAATTACCATCGACGGTCAAGTGGAGCGTGCCCGACTCAAGAAACTGCGACGGCTCCGATTCTGGCGTGGGCGGATCCATGTCCAGCATGGGCGGACTGTGCGCTGCATCGATCGTAGTTTGAGTTCGACTCTCACTGGGGCCGAAGATGGTGGAGAGCGTGCTGCTGTTGCCCGTGCCGATACCCGTGCTGGGGAGGCCGGCGAACCGAAAAACCGACTGGGTGGCATTGTTATCATTATTCTGGGCCGTCCTGGCCGACACCGCTGCCGTTGGTGCATTCGAATTCGCTCGCCAGCTGTTAGCGGTTGATTGCGACTGGGACTGGGACTGGGACTGGGACGACTCCTCGGTTGGCAGCGACACCAGCTCGAAGAGTGCGTGCGGCTTCAGTGTGCGATGAAAACGCTGACGACGGCGACGCTCCTGCGATGGCAATGAACTCTAATTGTGATAGCAGAATGCGAATGTTTCGGGTTACTCACGCTTATCGAGTTCCTGGGCTGCCTGGCAGGCGCCTGCCCCGACGTGGGCCGGAACTCGACCGCATTCCAATTCAGCGTGCTGTGCGCCGCGACCTGCTCCAGCTGCGGCTCCGATTGGAAGGATGTTTCGGTCAGCTGCGCTTCCAGCGCAGTGGGCGCATTATCATCATCGGTATCGTTGGTCTGCATCATCAGCTCCAAGGGCAGCTGCGCCGGCAAACCCTGATAGTCCCGGCGTGCGCTGCCACTCACCTGCGGGCAGATGTTCCGGTTTGGGAACACCTGGGTGCAGCTAGGTGCTGGTGGTGGTGGTGACTGTGCAGCAGCAGCAGCCGCAGGTGCGCTGACGCTGGCTTCGTTTTGGACCACACCGGACGGAGTCAACGCTGGCGGCAATTGCTGCGATTGGATGCACGGCTGCTGCACGGATTTGAGCCATTTGTTTATCACCTGTTGCTTGTCGATGGCATTGTTGTTGGCCACATGAGATCCACGACGCTGGTCTGGATTAACGACTGGCGCGGCGACAGCTGCTCGATTGGATTTCGGTTTCTTGCGTACGGTGCCCACAGCGGGAAAGTCTTCATCGGTGGGCGTAAACGAGAGCACACCTTGTTGGACGGGGCTGGTGGGCGCCTTGCACCAGATCCGTCTGGTCTCACCTGTTGCGGATGGTGCCGTAGTATTGCAGCTGCTTATTACTGGGCTCACGTTGGATCTACTTGGAGAGTGGCATTAAGCACTAAGAATCCTGAAATAATTGTCTTACTTACGCCGCGGAGCAGCCGCTGGCCATTTCAGCTCCATCGGCGCGCAAAAAGTCAGCCAGCAGCACCGGCTGACGACGGTTGCCATTACTATTCACATTCTTCTTAGATGGCATCCTTCAAACTGATAGGCGCTGGCCGTGCCGCAGTAGAAGCCCGTGATCAGATAATTGGCGCCCAACTTTAAATCGCAGTCGTAAGTGTGTGCTGGAAACAAAAATCAAAAAAAAAAAGGAGCTCAAGCTGTGTATTCATGTATATTAATTTTTGGCCAAGCTCACCCCGTAAACGTATCAAAATCGATCGATGCACGCAATTCTCGGATCGTGGCGTCTCCACACAGGCGCCTGGCAAAACGGCAATCAAGCGATAGGTTTCTGTTACCCGCAACTTTTGGTACTCGTTCATAGGACTCGAGCAGTTGGGACACAAGGGCGCTGGACACAATCAATAAATATTTATACAAAAATTAATGATATATTGTAAGCTTGAGATAATTCGAATCAGGAGACGTTTTAAAACTGCTTTTTAACTGCTGCTTACAATTGACTCAACGGCCACTTGGATTGGGTTCAGGAGCACAGTAAATTGTGCCCAGCTATCAGGCAATTAAATCAGTGTTAATGTGTTTTGGTTCTCTAATCAACATACCATCCGTCGAGCTGGTTTGGATGGCATTCCGCATACAACCGCTGCCGCAGTACCAAATCGATTGCAGCCTGACACAAAGGCGAGAAATACAACAATTGAATTTGATTTTAAATGCAAAAAATGCAAAAAAATTAAATAGCCTTGCAGACACACATATATATATATATATATATATATAGGAGACATTAAGTACACTCGCATTAACCCTAATCCGAGACTGTTTTTTGCAATATTATTATTACTACTATTATTAATACTATTCAACTAACAGTTCTTCACATAATTATCCTGTTTTTGATCGATAGTTTGAGAGAGATATGCCATGTCCTCCTTAATATATATATGCTGCCGGACTATAAACGAATTTGTTACGATCGCGACTCACACTAATGTCTCTGTGGGCGTGTAGGCGGACAGGATGCCGTTGACCAGCGCCAGGCCCAGGCGATACTTTCGCTGATTCGGATCGAACAGCAGATTCGGCTGCAGCGGCAGCTCCAGCAGACGCCACTGGATGTGCAGCTGGGCGATGTCGATCGCTTTGGGTCCGCCCTCGATGGTGTTCGCTTTGAGGCGATTGCGCACCTGGCCGTAGACAGAGTACTTGACCGCCTCGACAAACTGCAGGGGCTCCTCGAGGGCCAGGTGGAGCAGCTGCGGTGCGTGCTCCACCAGTTCCGTGTAGTTGAAGTCCAGGCGCAGCAGCAGCGGCGCCAGCGTCTCCTCCGATTTGCGCGTGCGCCGGTAGTTGTGCAGAAATCTGTCAACGGCCCCCTCGATTACTTTCACCAGCTGTGTGTCCCGACAAAACTTTTCAACTAACTTTTGCTCGTGAAATCTATATTTAATGTGTGTTTGTTGTGCACTTTATTGTTGGTCGATGCTGAAATGTTCAAGTACTTACTGGCTGTGGCGTTCGTTTGAACTGCTATCACTCAAATTCGTGCTAGATGCTTGTGTTGAAATTGGTGTATTCACATTGAACATTTTAGGCAGACAAAATACCTTAAGCTAGGCATAAGTTAAATGCCTTCACAAAAGAAATGCGTAAATTCAAATCGTGCTCTTCTCGCAAAATTTGGCAACATTGTCACATACGGTCAGCGTTGCCACTTGCCAACAGTGTTGTACCGACAGCTTTCAAAAACAATCGCTATTGTTATCGAACTTTAAACTCATCGCAACAAAGTCGATGCCGCCCTTTGTTAACCAAGCACGATCTGCTGAAATTGACGAACGTTAAAAGCGGCTTTGGTTCTGCGCATGACATTTGCGTGGTTACGTACAAAATTATACAAATTTATTCAGTGATAAAGTCTAGGGCTATTAAAAAAAAAAAAAAAACACCACATCATGTCCTATATTATTTTCTTTTCTACACAGATTTATTTGTTGAACATTTCATGTGTATCTTTAGATCGTGGCCACCCCACCTAAGTTCATTCAATGGACGCTTAAAATTCAACAAAACGCTTCTGTTACATACAAATTTACACCGAACGTAAAGTATCAAATTTTAATCGTACATTCAACAAACGGTATTTGTTATTTGTAATAGTGTCGGTTGCTTCTTAACGGTTAGACTTGGCAACACGCTCCAATTCGTCCTTCTTCTTGATGGCGTACGAGTTGGATGAGCCCTGAAATGTGACAAAAAGATATTGTGTTTAGTAAATTTGTTTAACAATGCAATATTTTATATGTATATATATGTATATTATTAATTTAATACATTGTTCTTCTACGTTTCTCGTGTGCATTGAGCTGGTTGTTGCCACAAGCACAAGGATAATAAAAGACATAATATTACTATTGTCCAAAAGCGAGTCTGCAACAATATCCGATTGACATGATGCAGAATTAGACTGGACATAATTGAGAATCTGAATACATATGCATATGTAACGCACGCTACGGCCAAAGCTGGCAATTGAGTGTTGCCCACTTTCAACATGGGTAACGAGAGCGCCAAATAGCTCCTA
This sequence comes from Drosophila micromelanica, assembly GCA_004143825.1. NCBI lineage: Eukaryota > Metazoa > Arthropoda > Insecta > Diptera > Drosophilidae > Drosophila > Drosophila micromelanica. The sequence goes on along the minus strand of SCDY01000933.1, from coordinate 18,493 downwards.
ATCTCGTCTACAAGCGAGGCGACGCACTTTGGTCAGACAATGCGCTGCATTAGAGTAGACACACCAACTACAACAAATCCTCTGTTTTTAGCTTACCTTGGCGGCGTTGATGAGCTCATCGGCCAAGCACTCGGCAATGGTCTTGATGTTCCTGAAGGCAGCCTCACGGGCGCCAGTGCACAGCAGCCAGATAGCCTGCAAGACAAGGAGTTTATATTTACATTAAATTTGTTTTAATAAGGGAAGTTTAGCAAATAAATAAAAGCTAATGTCTCTTCAGTTCATACGCCAAATGTCGGCTAATTACACATTGTGACGCTACGGATAAGATAGATGTTTAATATAGCCAAGCGTAATAAGAACACAGTCGCTTCCCGAACTGAGCACCATCGTATGCTGGCCAACCGGCGACTAGTTGGAGTACAGAGCTGTGGAAAACGTACCTGGTTGACGCGACGCAAGGGCGACACATCCACAGCTTGACGACGGACGGTACCGGCACGGCCAATACGTGTGGAATCCTCACGAGGTCCAGAGTTGATGATAGCGCTCACCAAGATCTAAAAAGGCAAAGGCAAGCAAAACACATTCATTAAAAAGCTGCACACAAATATAAAAACCAGCTTGGCAACAATTTAATTTGAGTGTAGTTTTAAGTTCCAAGAGAGCGGGAAGTGAGATACATCTTCAGGCACTAGGATATTAAAACATCACATTTAATATGAGTCCATTTAAATAAATACTCAGCACAGCATGGTATAAACTGTCTGGTATTGAGGTGGACTACAAGGGATACACTTGGATCTGCTGTTGATTTGGACTTTATTAAGGTTTGCATCTTTTAGCCAATGCCCTTAAGAGGAATAGTTAATCATGGGGTTTAATGTAGTCCAGCTGAATACCACAAAAGCGTGTGAATCACTGATGCAGTTTTAGTTTTGGACATAGTTCAAGTTTCCAGAAAGATCATGGCTTAAATGTAGTCTTAAGTTCCAGGAGAGCGGGAAGAATGTTGTCTTCAAGCACTAGGATATTAAAACCTCATATTTAGTATGAGTCTAATTTAAATGGATGCTCAGCACAGCATTAAAAATTAACCGTCTAGCATTGAGGTAGACTACAGAATTGGATTGTGTTCAAATTTGTCGAAGGGTTTATGGTTTTAAGTTCCAGGAGAGCGGGAAGAGTGTTATCTTCAAGCACTAGGATATTAAAACTGACTTTGCTATCAGTCTATTTAGCATATACAGCGCAGCTTACGCAAAGCAATTGACTGTCATCGATATAGACTATGAGGAGGACGGGCTATTGATTCGAATATAATTAATAAATGCTATTGTAGTTTCAAGTTCCAAGAGAGTAGGAAGAGAAGTGCTTCAAACACTAGGATATTGAAACATTTAGTTGTTCTACGTGCACATTCTACCTGTCGCCCGCGTGGGTTGTTTTTAGCATGGACGCAGTTTAGCATGGCACGGGGAGATTATGATGATGAGGTGTATTAAATGCATACCTGGAGTGGGTTCTCGCCAGTCAGCAAGTGGATGATCTCGAAGGAGTGCTTGACGATGCGGCAGGCCATCAGCTTCTTGCCGTTGTTGCGGCCCTTCATCATCAGGGAGCAGGTCAGACGCTCCACAATTGGGCACTGGGCCTTGCGGAAACGCTTGGCGGCATAGCGACCAGCCGAATGGGGCAGATAGCGTGCGAACTTCTCTTTCACGGAGATATAATCCTGCAGCGATATATCGTTGACGGTCACATCATCGCAAGACCAGCGACCGAACAGCTTGATTTCTGGCAGCTCGGTGGTGGCGACCACATTTGTGTCGAGCACAGCTTCGGCAGCATCGGTTTCCAGTGGCGCCGGCTCCTCGAAGTTCTCGACAACGTTTTCAGCTACTTCGGCCATGCTGTAATGTATATGCATATGCAATTAATTTCAGCCGCAAACTCAAGAGATTTATTTATTTTTGCTTGCTGCTGTTGTTGTTGTTGATTTTTGACTTTATTAAGGTTAATATCTTTGAGCCGATACCCTTAAGAGGAATAGTAAATCATGGCGTCTAATTTGGTCCAATTGAATACCACAACAACGTTTCTTTCACTGCTGCGGTTTTAGTTGTGGACGTACAAAAAAATGGTTAAAAGAAAAAAATTGGCTGCATTAATAGCAAACACGTGTAGAGGCATCGGTCCGCGCTCAGGGTACACATACACAGAGCACACGCACACAAACAAAAGAAAAAGAAAAAAATGCACCGTATTTAACCTCATTGTGCGTGGCCAAACGAATTCACAAAGTTTTTGCCATTTGCACAATGTATTTCACGAATGTTTTGAATGCAGCAGCAAGCCGCTACGTTTGAGACTCATATGCTTATTCTTTTATGTTTATACACTTTTATTTTTAACAAAAAAATCTTACATTTTTCACGGATGAAATCGGTGTACGATGTATGCGCAAAGGCGTACGCCTGAAAAAGAACATGTTGCGGTAGTGTGCATCAATGCCACAAAAATTTATTTCCGGCCAAAGCTCAGGGTTGCTTTTTAGGTACAGGGCTGTACCTGGTGGAAATCGAATATTTAATTTAAAAAATAAATATATTGGTAAACAATGACTTTTTCGCTTAACGCTGGAGTTATTTGTTTATAATATTATTGTAGCAAAAAATTGTACAACTGTTTGATAGAATACCTAAACTGTTAAGGTCGGTTAGTCTCGATATAAACTATCGATGCCGGAATTCTGTTAAATATCAATTTTAAAATAGTACGAATTAAAAAGTGTTCCTATTAGACTGTGTAAACTTACTGCTAATTGATTATTTTATTAACAATTCCCTTTACAAGTTTTATAGAGGACTGTTTGCCAAACAGTTACATTGCTATGTTATTGCACCAATGTTATGGCACCAATGTTATTATCAGCGTACCAAGCCCCAAAATCTATCTATTCAATGGTGTTATCGATAGTTTAATAGACTAATGCACAGCTCTAATAATAAGAAGAGCAACAACAATATGATTGTTGTCCAAATTCACCGGAAAATATAGGTTCCTTAATTCTTTAAAGGTATTTCATAGTAGCCCATCAAACAGCATTTAATGTGACGATGACAACCGACGAGATCATTATGCAGGAAATGCTGGGTAAGTAACGCTACGTAGCTACAGATGGTTGCGTTTTTTTTTTTGCAACTTCCACAGCTACTTTTTATGATTTTGCACCGCAAACACAGATCGTGCAACGAATCCGACAAAAGATCAAGTCGATGAGCTGGGCGTGCAAATGTTTTGCATTGTGGTGCGCAGCAACAGCCTACTGGTGCACAAAGCGCAGGAGATGATAATGGGAAAAGTTCATTCAAGCAATATTACCGAAGCGACTCGAGCAATTGCGGTAAGTCTGACGCACACCCTCTCATTCAATCACGCACACACACAGACACACTCACGAAGCCATTTTGTGGTTTTCGATTATTGCACAAACTTATCGTTAAATGTGTGTGCATTTCATGTGTCATCCCTCGGTGCATAAAAACCCAAAAATTAAAAAATAAAAATAAAAAAAATTAAATCCCATGTAGCTGCTGGAGGAATGCATGACACAGTGCGGCGAAGACTTTCAGGATGAGGCGGCCAAGTTTCGTTTCCTCAACGAGCTAATACGGCTGGTGTCGAAGAAATATCAGGGCGCCGAGACGCCTCTGCCGGTGAAGCAACGCATCATGGAATGCCTGTTGCTGTGGACAACCGAGTTTCCGCAGCGCCAGAAAATCCGTGATGCCTACGAGATGCTGCGCAAGGAGGGCGACATCGATCACAGTCAAACGGCCGCCGCGCTGGCGAAACGGGACAGCGTCCTTAGCACCATCGATGAGGCGATGTTCGCCAAATTGATCAAGAGCAAGGATCCCGAAAACTTTAAGCGCGCCAATCTACTGCTGCAGTACCGAATGGCGCAGGAGGCACGACGCAACGATTTGCTGGGCCAGCATCGCCTCGTCCTGGTGGAGGTGCAGGAGACCATACAGCTGCTCAGCCAAATGCTGGACAGCTACAATCCCAGCGAGCACGACGTGAACGAGACCATCCATGTGCTATATAAAAGCTGCCAGAAACACAAGCCCATCTTTCAGCATCTGCCCGAGCTGCTGGGCGAGTCCGATGCCCAGCTAATAGGTTAGTTAGCCTAATTAAATGTTAGTATGTATTCATAACAAAATTTGTCCCTTTTCGCAGAGGACACGCTCAAAACAAATAGCGATCTGTTGGCAATCATGGCGCGCTACAAGCAACTGGTGCCCTCGCCCACCAAGAGAACCACAGATACATCACTTCCAAAAGCAACAGCAACTACACCTGGAACAAGCACAGCTGCTAAAGCAGCTGGTTCAAGCAATGCGGCGCTGCTTAACGAGCTGCTCGGGGATCTGCTGCTGGGCGATGGGGCAACCGCAACGGCCACGTCAACCGTTGCAGCCAGTCCCACAAAGCCCAATGCTTTGGAGGATCTTAGCGATATATTTAGCAGCGCACTCGCCGAGAGCGAGGACAAACAACCCTTTGAGCACGCCGGCAAGGGTGAGCTGCTGGAGCCACAGGTGCTCACTCCGATAAAGAGCGAAAGTAACGGCGCTGCCGGCGATGTGCTGGCCAATGGCATTGTTGTTGCTGCCAAGCCCGTTGCTGCACGCAAAATGCCCCAAATCGATATGCTAAGCGAGGAGCTGTTCCAGCAGATATTGCCAACGCAGGAGCGCATGAGCAGCTTCAAGCGCGACCCCGAAAAGTTGACGCTCAACGATTTGGCGCGCGAACGCATGCAGGTGAAGCCCGCCGAGCAACCAGCTGCGGAGCCATCCGATGATGTGCCATTGTTAAGCGCTGTGCCAGCACAGCCGGCGCCACAACCAGAACCGCAACCGGAACCAGAGTCAGTGGCAGTGTCGCAGCCGGCAAAGTGTGTGGCGGTGCCGCCAGCTGCCACCAAAGAAACGAAGCATCTGAGCGAGATAAATATTGATCTGGATAGTATTCAGGCCACGGGCGAGGTGCGCGTAATGTTGGACGATGACGATATGCATTTGTGTCTTAACTTCACCGAGGATCGCCCCAGTCGCCATGTGTCTGTAATTGTGATATCGGCGCAAAATAAAAGCCGCCAGCCAGTCAAAGACTTTCAGTTCGAGGCGAGCGTCAAAAAGGTTAGTTAGCTTGTTCAATATTTATGAGTGGTAACGCTAGCTAATCCTTCCATCTCGCAGCCGTGCAAGGTGCGCCTTTTACCGCCGACGGATAACGCTATGGCGTCGCACAAGCCGTTCAGGCCGGCAACGCCAATTAACCAAGTGATGCTGCTACTGAATCCAACTGGCAATCCGGTGGATGTCACATGCATTGTGGGCTACAAGCTGGGCGACGATCCCGATCCGTTCAAGGAGTCAATTGTGGCAAAAGACATTGCCTATGTGGATTAGACGCGTCTGGAATGTCAATTGTGTATTTGTTCTGTTTCGCATTATTTGTTTATTTTAAAAAGCTGACGGGCATGTCAATAATTTTCAATATCGCACCTATTTGATAATTGAGCTCCATCCAAATTATTAATTACTATTGTTTATTTATATGTACTTATGTTTATTGTATGCCTATAAGGTTTTTTTATTAAATTGCATTCCCTCAATTATATGCATACACATATATATATATATATATTTATGTTTGCGGTATATTATATAAAAAATGTATGAAAAAATGTCGCTACAAAAGCAATACGCGCATTTTTAAGAGGTAGAACTCAACTCAGTTCTGTATTTCTCCGAATCCATGTCGCCTCGGACGCCAACAACTGCCTCCAAAAAAACCCAAATCGCCAAAGCATATGCTTTTACTTTACGCATCCACATTATGTGTTCATCGTCCGCACGTGGGCTGGCCCGTAATTCTGCCTTGTCCTTTTGTCAAATTCCTGCCACCAAGTTCTTGGCAAGATTTGAGCAAATATCAAGTATCCAGAATTCCGCCAGAGTGGATAATGAACGCACTTTTCTTTTTACCTAGTTTGTGTTTTTGTGTGTGTGTTTGTTTGTTTTCTTTCTCTTTCGTTTACATCTAAAGCTATGGCTAAGCTTACGTTAATCGGCTACAATTTCGTCCTTGAAGGATAGCGCCGTAATTGCCTTCGTGTGGCCCGTGTAGTCGCGCACACAGTTTTTGGTTTGCAGCTTCCACAGGCGCGCCACGCCATCCGAGGAGGCTGTGAACAGCCATTTGGAATCGGCGCTGAATGCCGCATCCCAGACCCAATAGTTCTTAATGGAGAGCTCGCGCCATTTGGTAAAGTCCTCGGTCTTCCAAATGCAGGCGGTGCCATCGCCCGATGTGGTCACCAGGAGCCGCGAATCGGGACTGAACTTGCAACGCAATATCGATCGACTGTGGGCCTGTATCTTCTTTTTGGGACTCATCGTGCTCAGATGCTGGCTGGGACTGCTGGTCAGCTGCCAAATGTAACAGTTGCCTTTGTTGTTCGCCGCAGCCATATAGTGGCCATCCGGTGAGATGGCCACATCCTGTATGGAGGCATCCACCTCGGGCACCAGCTGTTCGTGCACCTCCGATTTAACATCCCACAGATAGACGCCGCCGTTTTGCGAGCCCATCGCAATCTCCACTTGATTCGGATGCAGACAGGCGGCGTTCACTGGCGCCTGGCAATCGAACACACGCGAGCAATGGGGCGGCGTTGATATCATATCCCAGATGCGGACACGATAATCCTCGCCGGCAGTGAACATCCAATGGCCATCCTCCTGAAAGCCCAGCCGCGTCACATTCTTTTGAACACCATCGAAATTGATCACAGGCGCCGTGCAATTCGATTCCAAATCGTACAGTCGTATGCACTGATATCCACACGCGGCCAGGCGCGTCTTGTCCGGCGTGCGGTCTAGCGCATTCACTTGCTACATTTGCAACAAATCCAAAATTATTGCATATCTATTAAATGCTTGCGCTTGGCATCGGTTTGAGCCTTCATTTCGGCTCCACTTACCGATGTTTCCACAAAGCGCATGGTTTTGATGCAGTTGCCGGTGTGCGCTTGCCACACTTTGATGGTGTGGTCGTAGCCACCAGTGGCCAAGATTAGCTGGTCTTCCGTCGCTTCCATTGCAGCACTCTTTGGTTGTTATTGCTTATTGTTTAACCTGATCATTGCCTTGTTTTAAAATTAATTTCGGAATTCGGATATTCTTACTAGAATTGTCAACTATCGATATCACCTATCGAAACTAACAATTAATTTACAAACAAGCCACTCCTCAACCAAAAGAAAAAAAACTCCTCAGTTCAGCTGTTAATAACATTTCGTTAGATGAGTAAGTAAATTCGTTAAGTGGGCATGTTTCGTTAAAAAAAAAAAACACATTTTGTTTGTTCGTTTCAAATATGCTTTGTTTGAATTCTTTGTTTTGAGAAATGGAACAGTATATTCAATCATTTTTTATACATACATTTTTATTTGTAAGACACACAAATCAGGAAATTTATGTTTGTATAATTTAAATTTTGAAGCGGTGTTTTCGAAACTTGCGATACAAGTGAAAATGTCGCTTAGAAAGGTGCTATTTGAGAGGTTGTTGAAGAAAGAGAAAGAAATAGTGAGTAAATGTTGCTTTTCTTCACCCTAGCTATTACTTTCTCTGTTCTGCTCTTCTAAAGAAGTCTTTACTCGAAAATTTTCAAATATGGAGAGTAACAATTACAGCAGGAAAATCCACTTTTAAGTCCTGTCAGGGAAAATTCAGATAGATGCCATATGATTATATCTTTATTCAAATTATTGTGTGAAAAATATAATAACTGTGCACACGAAGTTTTTTGAATTTTCATTTATTTTTTTGCTTTAAGTATTTTTGAGTTGAATATGTAAAAACAATTAAGAATCTTATAGTCGGATGCAACCGACTGCGCAGTATTCTGTTCGCAGTGCAAATATCAGGTATACGGTAAATATATAATCCTTGATTTTGGAGATGGTGGTGACTCCAAAACTGTAACCCTAAGGCAGTGGCTGCAAACGGTCGGTGACTAGGACGGATCGATATGCGGAGCCGGGACGTGGACGTAGCGAAAATATTTCGGCTTGCGACGGACGGACATCGCACAATACCAAATACCAAAATACCCTTTTCTTTGTGGACAGAACAAAAGAAAATACATACAGTTTGATGTTCGTAGAGTTTTATAATAAAGTTATTCATTTTGTTGTGGTTTTTGTTTGTTTTTGTTTTTTTTTTGTTTTTTTGTTGTAATAAATAAGCTAAAGCTAATCGGCTGTTCGCTTTTCTAGGTGTCCTATATCGTATATATGTGTATGTATATAAAATAAACTCTGAAATCAGCGATTTGACAATATGCAATAAAATTTGCCTCAACTCCTGCGCAACTTTATAACCTGACAATACACACTATAACTACATTATGAGTAAACAAAAAGTTGCACGACAAAAAAAGGGGGGAGGGGGGGGGGGGGTGTATTGGGTAAAGCATGATACAAACTATGGTTAAGAATCTGCTTTGCTTAGGCTACGACTTGTGTCAAATTATTGCTGAGCGCCTTATGAGTTCATAGTTGTGATAATAAATAGTTTCCTAGTCCAAAAGTAAGAATTATTTAGATACGAAGTGCAAAGGCGGAGAAAATACATATACAAAAGATGTGCACATCCGGTCCACATTCAGTTCCTCAGCTGCAATTTCAGCGGTGTTTATGCTTATGTCTCAAAGTACTTGTAGATAGCGGTTACGTAGGACATGACCTGCGTCCAGTCGGGTCGCTCGATTTGGCACATGTCATTTATGTTCTGCGTGTTGAGGAGATGGCATCGATTAATACAAACAAAAACAATCCATTGTGACCACTTACCAGAGTGGTGCCAATGCCAACAGATTCGGCGGCGGCAAAGGCGAGCGAAAAGTTGCGCCGCTTGTTGGCCGGACTGAGCGTATCGTAGGGTATGCGATCCGGCAGATAGGAATGTAGTATGGCGCAGAAGGCCAGCCCATCGTTCCACGATGAACTAAAGTTCGTGATGTCAATGTTGCGATAGCCAACGGTTTTATTCTGGCACCACTTGAGCAGCGCATTGCGCTTCGATCCGCCGTTCTTGGCCAGCATATTGAGCGGATCTTTGCGCTCGCCTGCAAACAAATAAGTTTAATTAAAACAAAAAAAACACTGAATACTTTATTATAGCTTACCGCTGATGAACGATTTGGACACATTGCCAAAGCTGAGACTGCTCGTCAGACTGGGCGGCTGCGACTGTTGCAAGCTGCTGGGCGTGTTTGGTGTGGAGGGTTGCGTTGATGTTGCACTCGTCGTCGATGACTGCTGCGAAAGTTGATGCTGCAGTTGCGGCGACTGCTGTTGCTGTTGCTGCTGCTGTTGCTGCTGTTGTTGTTGTGTTGCTTTGGTAGTGTTATCTGCTGTTGCTGTTGGTGTTGTTGCTGCTGCTGCTGCTGCATTAACATTCACATGTAGATTGCTGCTCTGCAGCACGGGCAGGCGCAGCTATTGGCGGCAACAAAAATTTACGAATTAACACCCCATCACATTCGAATTTCGGCAATTACTTACGCTCTCGTGCCAGTCACTGGATACGGGTAAAATAATCGGGGTGTTGCCAGTTTCCGGCGTGCCGCTGTTCAAACTGGACGTCGAACTATAATGCGATTCAGTCTCATCCGCCTTCCCCTGCTGTAAAATATAGAATGAAATACAGTTAGATAGATGCTTTTTTTTTTACCGAAAAATGTCAAAAAATTGTATTTTCAAAACTGCATATAGTTTAAAGTATTGTAATCTAAAATTGACGATTGATGAATTTAGTCTAATTAGCTTTAAAACAAACCTGTTTGTTGTTTTCGATGCTCTCGATAAGCGTTTTGACGGAAAGTCGCGAGTCCTGGCGACTAAAGCTGAGCTTGCTGCGCCGCGAGGCCATCTCCTGCTGCACGGTGGACAGCACCGATTGCTGCGTCTCTGTCTGCTGCAGTTCTGTGTGGCAATTGGTGTAATTAAAGACAGCAACAACAACAACAGCATATTGTGGAGAAACTTACGCTGCTTGGTCAACTTGTCCAGCTGCTGTTCGAGCAGCCGGATCTTCTCCTTTTGTGTCTTGTTGTCCAGCACCAGCTGTTCGCGTGCGCTGAGCGCCTCAGTCTTGAAATCGTTGGCAACCCGTACAGTCATTAGGAGATCCGCCTGAAACTGTTGCCATTCGTCAGCGTCGCGTTTGCGCAGCTGCGTCTCCTTGTCCAGGCGGGACTCGCTGTCGCTTAGCTGCAGCTGAACATCGCCCAAATGTCGCTGCGTTTCGGTCAGCAGCTGCTGCAGCTGTGCCTTGTCCTCCTGATGGCATTTGCACTGCACCTGCAGCTCGGCGACGCGCTCCTCCAATGTCTGGCAGTCGCCGGCCAGTTTGTCCTTGTCGCACTGCAGCTGCTCCAGCCGATACTCCAGATGGGAGACGGCGCACTTGGCATTATTTTTGGCCACCTTGCATTCCTCGGTGAGGCCGGCCAGTTGTTCGCGCAGCCGTCGCAATTCCGCCTGACTGCGCGACCACTGATCCTGCAGCTCGGCCAGTCGCTCCTCGAGCGCATCCTTTTCGCGTCGCGCCGCATCGAGCACATCGCTCAGATCCGTCTTGTCGCCGCGCGCCAAATCCGCTTCCAGCTCCTCGATTTTGGAGCGGGCATTCTCCAGCAGGGTGCTCAGCCGACTGATCTCAATGGCGCGCTGTGAGATCTCCTCGTTGGCCAGCGAGAGTTGCGCCTCGGTCTGTTTGCGTTCCGCATTGGCCGCGTCCAGCTGCGAATCGAGCAGCGCATTGCGTTCGCGCTGTCGCTGCTGTTCCAGTTGGACGGCGTCACGCGATTGCCGCAGCTCGGCCAGCTCGGCGTTCAGCTCCTCCTGTTTGAGCATCAGCGTTTCGCGCTCCTCCTGCGATGTCTGTATCAGATCGAGCAGCTTCTGTTCGCGCTCCGATGTGGACACCTCGGCCGCCTGCTTAGTGTCCCGCAGCAGCAGCTCCTGCAATGTGCTGATCTGAGTGCGTGACTCGTTCAGCTTCTCCGTTTGGCGGCAGAGCGACTGAAACAGGACATCCTTCTCCTCGGCGAGACGTTCGTTTTCCGTTTGTGTGTCGCTCAGTTGCGTCTGCAGATCGGCCAGCTCCTGCAGCGTCGCCTGCAGCTCCTCATTGGTCGAATAGTGCGTCTCCTCCATCTGGATGATCTTGTCCTGCAGGCACGCTACTGAAATCTCACTGGACGACGAGTGCTTGTCCCAGTCCGGCGTGAGACATGGCGTTCCATCGTGCCCCACCTCGTTCGTCTATTAATTTGTGACATTATCAATCAATGGATAATAATTATGTATATATATCTATACTCACGTTGGGCAGTGCTATGGAGGCAGGCGCTGAGCTATGCAAACGCTGCGAGTCTTGGATGATCTGATGCTTCTCCGCGTCCGACAGAGGTGAGTTAACGACGTCCCGCAAACGATTGCGCAAAGATTCATTTTCATATTTTAAATTGCCAATTTCCATTTGTGTTTTCTCCTGTTGATTCTATAAACAGAGAGCGAGGAGGGACAGAGAAAGAAATAGAGAGAGAGAGAGAGAGAGAGAGAGAGAGAGAGACAGGTAAGCATTGTTATTATTACAATTCTGCTTCTTATAACAGCGCAAAAAATCACATCGAGTGCAATTTGTATATGTATATAGGGTAAAAAAAAAAAAGATATTGAATTTGTGTAAGCACCCAATTATTGCATCTAATAAATGCTTAATCAATTTTTGTGCCTTTTGTAATAAATAACAATTATATATTAGCGTATTCCACACAACTTGCGTAGCTATTGCTCTTTTAAAATTGGTAAAAAAAAAAGGTTTTTTTAAGATCAGATCTTAGATCCATATCTTCTATATTTCAGATTTCAATAACTTTGTTAAAACTAAGTCGGTTTTTATGTTTAATGGCATTTTGGTCATGATTTGATCTCTAGTTTGATTGTACATTCGAATTACATGCAGTTTTGAAAATAACATTTTTTGAAAACTTACTCATTTACAAAGATATTTTTTTCCAAAATTTTAGAAATGCGAAATTTTATTTTTAATCGATTTTGGCTGGCATAATCAGTATACAAAACAACACTAAAAGTGTCTTTGAGAGGGTTCAAAATCATGCCAAAATTTACAAAAATTTTAAAATTTTTTTAAACTAATGCGATATTTATTTTTGAAAGCATTTTGTATGCATGCCTTATTAAAATAAAATGTTTTCTTAACTCTAGTACTTTTGTTTACTGGTAAAATTGATTACTAATTTGCAAAGTGAAATGGCAATCAATAGAGTGCATACTTTTGGCATTGAGTGTTTGGAGGCGGACCCACTTTCAACAATTAAAGGAGCGCAGTTGTTTTATAGTGTATATAGTAACATATCGAATGTCAACAGATTGGCTAAAGTAACGAAGCGCAACGCGCAAAAAACAACAACAACATGACAATTGTTATACAACAGTTGACAGTCTTTGCGGTTAGATGACGGACCGAAACGCTGTCTGGCTGACAAGTTGTTTATTTGTTGGCACTGCCTTTTTACCTGCATCTTGAGGAGATCGCCCTTCAGTTTGGCCACCTCGCTTTGGTATGGCAGCAGCTCCGCGATGCGCGTCTCCAGCTGCAGTTGCTCGCGTCCCAGTCGCTCCAGCTGTGTGTGCAGCTCCTGCATTTTGTGGTTAGCCTGCGATTTGTGGGGAATATATATATTTGCATTAGTGTTTGTTGTTTTTCTTTTTGTTGCCTCACACGTTACGCACCTCTAACAGTTGCTGTTGCTGTTGCTCGTTGTTGATAATTTGCTGTTGCTGCTGCTGTTGCTGCTGCTGTTGCTCGTTGTTGATGAGCTGCTGCTGCTGATAGCTGCTCGCCGCAACAGCTGCAACAGCAACGGCTGCTGCTGCCGCTGGAAATGCGCTGTTGCTGCTGCTGCTGCCGTTGCCTGACGCGTTTGCTGATGTGCCTCCGGCTGCTGCTGCTGCTGCTAATTGCTGGTAAAAATCGGCAGCGGCAGCGGCAGCAACGCCGCCATCTTGCAGTGCGGCCAATGCGCTGTTGCTGTTGCTGCTGCTGTTGTTGTTGTTGTTATTATTGCCGTGGCTGCTGTTGCTGTTGCTTGGCGCTGGTGTTGGCACAGCTGCAATGGACGTCATCAGTTGATGCTGCTCTAGTTGCTGCTGTTGCGGTAATTGCTTTGGCTGCTTGTGTCCTTTAAACTTTGATTTCTTTTGCGGCAGCGTATTGCTCAGCTGCTGTTGCGGCTGGCGTCGCTGCTGCTGCTGTAGCTGCAATTGTTGCTGCTGCTGCTGCTGCTGTTGTTGTTGTTGTGTCAGCAGCAACGCAGCCTCATCGTCGCCCACATCGACGCCGCGTTCGTAAGTCGCGTCGTGATTTGAATAAAACTTTGTTGTTGCTGTGGCAGAATTGTTCAGCTGCTGCTGCTGCTGTTGCTGTTGCTGTTGTTGGGGCTGATGCGGTTGCTCATGCGCCGTGTTAAGGGATGTGCTCGACTGCGATTTCTGGCGATTGTTGTTCGAGTGCTGCTGCTGTTGCTTGTGCGACGAGTTGTTGGAGGAGGCAGAACTCGAGGTTCCTTGTCCTCTGCGGAATAATGATTTCAATTTAATCATTTTGTGTTAGCTGGTTAACTTGGTTGTCGATTGTGATGTTTTTTTGGTGTTTGCAAAACGTTAATCATTAACTTTAAGCTTAATTTGAATTCGTTGTCGTTGTAATTGTTTTTATTTTTCTTAATTTTTGTTTATCTTTTGTCGTCGTCGTTCGTTTTGATCGTGTTTATCGTTCTTAAAATTAATCGTTATCGCTGCTTATGCTGTTATCACACATTCAAGACCGTTTTTAACACTGTGTGCGCGCGTGCGTGCGTGTTAGATATTGCTCGCAGGTTTTGTGGTGCAAAAGAAAGCAACATTTCTGCAAGCCACTTGGCAGGCAATGCAATGCAAGTGAAGGCGGTGTGACTTAGTGGGAACCAAACGATGAATGAAAGTTCAAAGAGGATGCTAATAAAACAACGCGCACTGTTGCATGCCAACAAAAAAGAAAGAAAACAATAACTCGTTTGTGTAGCTAATGTTGTTGTTGGCACTGACAATCGCATGCATTGTTGTTATTGTTGAGCCACTGTGTGCTTTGAGTGGGGGAAAAGATGCAAAAGCACAGCAGAGAGTAAGAGCGCCGCTCATCAAGCTTGAGAGAGCCACAGGTTGTGCAAAGAATTAAACGCTCTTGGCCTTGTGACGTCGTAATTCCGTAATTTTTAAAGTTGTTTAACGACTATATAGGTGTTATCGGATAAGTACTTTATTTTTCTTGTAAACAACAATGTAAACAAAGCACAAACCGAAGTTGTGACGTCACACTCTTTTAAATCACGCTCTTTGGTTTTAGCAACCGTAAGAACTCTTACTCGTGGCCGCTCACAACAATAACAGCACGCTGTTATGTTAACTAACAGCGGCCGAGCCAAATGAAACAGACATAAAAAATAAACAAAAATCACGGTCAGTTCCTTAAAATGCAGTAAATAATAATTTGCAATTGAAATGCAAATCACAAATACACGACTGCGACTCAAAATGCATACGTCAACACTTAGCTAAAAGTCTATATATGCAATGTACATCCATAAGTGCATATGAGTTTTTTTTTGTCTGTTTGCTCAAATGTTTTTGTTTTATTTCATTATCATCAATGTATAGCCCAGGTTGATTACTCATACAGCGAATTGAGAACTTGAAATAGTATGTGCAATAAGATGGGGAAGTACTGCATACACTGAACGTCAATTACACATGCATACACATACATATATACACACATATGTATGTATCATAAAAACTTGCCCGTTTATGGCCGGCCGGCCCGAGTAGTGTGGCCATCACTTGAGATTTTCGGATCGAAGGTTCGACAATGTGATGCTCAACACTGACCGTGACGTCACAAGTTCACTATTTTATATTGAAAACCCCGTTCGATTTTAATTAATCTGAACTAAGTCGTTTTAAATTTATTCCAAATGCTAATGTTGTCAATTAAAAATTAACCATTTAAAGAGAAAAAATAAACTTCTGAATTCTAGAACATTTTAGAATAAACAATCGTTAACTGTATATTAGAAATATATATTCTTGTAAATTTACAATTTAACTATTTAATTTTAGCAATTCGGCAGCCCTACATATTTTATATTTTTTATCCAGCTCTAGAAAATGGCAAGTTTGATGTCAAATCTTGTACTTTTTGGCAGAACCTCTTTTTAAACTGAATCTCATGATGCTTCCCACACGATAAACACGCAGAAAATGTTGTGTTTATTTTGTTTAAAGGCGGCTTTCAAGTTTTGACGACACTGCGGCATTTAAATTGAAACACAAACATTAAAAATGACATCATGCACGCAAAAACCATCTGAATTTTGTTGGACTGTCGCAATTTCGTTAATTACACGCATAAAAAAACAACAATCAAGTTTTATCAGGTGCGTGGGTCATTATACATATGTATGTATGTTTGTATGTTCATGCGAATACATGTATGTGTACATACATATGTGTCAATATAGAAGTGGTGTGCGAGTGGTTTAGGTTTATCTGTTGCTTGCATTGCGATAAGTGTCTTTGTCATTAGATAATTACAAATTGCCACCTAAGAAATGAAAAATTAGCTCGTGAGTTTTTTTTGCGATTGAATGCTAATTAATATTAAATTAAAAATCAAATATGCATAGCACGCGCGTAGATCTAGCGCACGTTTTGCAACACTTCACATGTTGCAGCAGGAGAGAGAGAGAGAGAGAGAGTGGCCATTGCCAGGATGCAATCTGTATTTGTGCACGTTTAATCAAATTACAAATGAAACTACAAAAAATTGGCGCTGTGCCTGAGTAATAACTGGAAAGAGTAAATTGAGAGAAGAAAAAAGAAATAGCAGCAGCACTTGAAGAATGTATTGCGTGTAATTGACACAAAAGAACAACAAAGCAGCAGACCAGATTGAGCCGTTGCGAGCGCTTAACAATGAATTGAACACGCACACACACACACACACGTATAAAGGCATTAATACATGGAGACACGTATACACGCTCTGGATTTCGATATGTTTACACACACACATAAGTCATTAATTGTTTGCAATAAATAACTGTAAACGGTTTTTTTGTAGACCTTTTTTGCACACACGCACACATTAAAACAAACCGAGCGTATTTACAAGGGGAAAACAAACAAAACAAAAATATAAGACAAGAGAATAACAGCGGCGCACACGAAAAATAAAACAACAGTGCTAAGAAACTGGCAACGCGAACGCGACGCGACGCGCGTTTTCTGAACGAGTCAACTGCGAGCAAGCAGTGTGACCGTAGACAGCAAGCGCAAAATGTTTGCTTCGGCGCGCGCGCCTGTTAATAACAGCGCGATGTTATGTGTATAGATAACAGCGCATGCGTGGCGTACTTTTCAATACTGTTGTGCGAACGTGTTTTTACAACACTCGGAGCCCGCGCAATACACAATAAACATAACAGTTTGAAATGTCTTAAAAGTAACAAGCAGGCTTAGAATATAATTCCTTCGTTTATTTGTTTGTTACATGTCATTTTCATTTAATGTTTTAAACGAAATTAACAACTCGACAGTTCAAATATTTTGTAATTTTTCTTGTCACATTGTAACAAACTTTGTAAAAAAGAAATTATCAATAGATAGAAAGCAGTGTTGGCAGTGTTGGTGAGCAGTGTTGGCAAAGAATCTGTTTGATTTGGATATATACTATGTCGTTTTTAAACGGCAACATTAAGCGGGCTCCTGCGCCAGGTGTCAAATCCAAAGATATAGACACTGACATGCAGCCAACAGATCTCTTCGAGGGTGGATACAAGTTAACAGCGCTCGATAACATTGGTTCGTCCCTGACAACACTGTGGAGCAGTTGCGACTTAAATGCTATATCCAATAAAGACAATCTCAAGACTCAGGCAAAACGTAATTACATTCCCTATATTTTCCCTATCACAATTCCCCATCACAACTCTCAAATTAATTTCACAGCACAAACCAAGTCCAACATCAATGCCAAATAAATTTCGTCGTATTAAAGTAAACCGGAATCAGGATAAGTCTTTCATTATTCAATTTCAACCAAATCTATTCAGAATACCACTTACAAATAAAAGCAAACTTAAGGAACAACTCTCACAAATAACGAATTGAAATTAAAACAGTCTAAAATACTATTAAAACATATATAAATAAATTGGGCTCAATAATCTACCTCAATGAGCTGAGCTGAAATTATATTTGGTTTTATAGAATCTAGTTATTATTATACAAATTTTATTGTATAACCTAACTTGAAGGTTTCTAGATCAAGTTTTGATATGTAAAGATATCTAACTTATGTATTTATATATCTTTCAAGATATCTTATCCAAGCCAAGCTCACAAACAGCAGATAACATGTCATAAAGCTGCGATTGGAACAGTCTGCCGGAAATTAATTTTTGGAAAAAAAAACTATATATCTGCTTTAAATCTGTAAATGTAAAGATAATGTTTCTTGCAGTCAATAAAGTCGGCTCCAAGCTAGCCCGGAACATGTGCAAATAATGATAAAACGAACTAAAACCCAATTTTATTTGCTAAACATTTTTTTTTTAAATTCGATATTTTTGTTTGAGAAATTCTATTCATGGGAAGAATGTCTAATTCGAAAAAAAAGAAGAAGAAAAACATCAATCACTGATCTGTCTTACAGTGGGAAAAAAGAAGGAAGCAGAACGGCATATTTCTGTATCGATTTCATTCTGTCGCCCTGTCCGTGGGGCGCTTTGTCGAGCATTTCCCAGGCGCTGATGATGATGCCCATGGGCCAATGAGCCAAGAAGCCGTCCATTGGCTGAATGCCTCCATTGATGACAGTTCAGTTTCATTTTCTCTTTTCTTTTCTTATTTTGTCTGTCTTTAGTCGGTGAATCAACAATGGGTTCAGGTAGAGATACAGATTGAGATTACTCGGGCTCCCTTCTGATGTCTTTTTTACATCAGACCGAATTATTTAGCTGCGATTGCTGCCGGTGCGTGCGCGCTTATCGAGCGGAGAGGGCGGGGGTGTGGCGTGTTGGCCTACGGGCACCGGAACCGCAAAAGCCACAAACCGCGTCGTCTCTGTGCGGTATTTTGCAGTTTTACGTCTACGTTTTTATTTTCATTTTTTATTTCTTTTGTTTTTTATACCCTGAACCCATTGAAAATGGGTAAAAAAGGGTATAATGGTTTTGTGCAAATGTATGTAACAGGCAGAAGGAAGCATCTCCGACC